>JASXSY010000627.1:0-25312 GCA_034509805.1 Sipha maydis | reverse complement strand
AGAAGATCCTCAAACTAGTTTAAAACAACTCTACCGTCAGCGTAGCAAAGTTCATGGGTTTCATCTTTCCATTTTTTTCGCATCACACTTAGGGGCATAATGTAGCCATTGGTGCTATTTAAAGCGCTGTAATATTTAAATAATCAATCACTGATCGATAATTAAACGCTAATTTAAGACTCAAAGCGTTACGTTGCTGCTTTGTAAGTGTTCGACAACGTTCTGGTGTGTTATCTTGTTGCCTTCTGTTATATATTCAAGTAGCATTGGCAGTTATTCTGCCAATGCGTACTCTTGGTGCTCTCGGCATGATGATGAATTGGTCATTTACCGAAATTTAACTCTTTTAGCATGACCAATAAACCTTCATAAGTAGAATCAAAAAGTATATTTTATCAAACTAAGCACCAACTATGTTGGTATGTGTAGCAAAGAAGAACCACACTCGACGTCTATCAAGCTCAGACTGAGCTCGTGATGGGCGTAGTACTGTATAGTATGCCACGTGCGGTAAGCTATGTGCTGTTAAACAGTATGTATACTCGTAATTTACTGTGTTGTGCAGTGATGAATACAGAACACAAAATACTATGTGCGGGAAAACCCGTTCGGCGTCAAGCGGATCATAACACGTCCTCGGTGAGCGCGGTTTATAGATAGATAGATAAGTATACAATTAACACATTTATTTTAATTAATAATAAGTTTTTTTATTAGCTATCAGACTAAATGCATGCCTAAAGGTACACGTTTCTAGATGCGTCAAGTCGTTAACATTTTTCTCGCGCCCCCCCCCCCCCCCCCGAAAAATAATATGTATTTCAAAGATATTATTTATATTTTTATTAAAAACAAGTATGAACTGTATTTAAAAAAATATAAATTTCGTCATCTAGGGGGTACAGTAAAATGAAAAAACATGGTTGTATACTTATGTGTGATTATATTCAGTAGGTATTAACATGTTATTATGCGAGTGATCAGTGGTCAGTGGCACCGAATCCATATTATATGAAGTGTGGCAACTATCATACTTTTTTACGGGGGTGGGTTTTACAGTGGCGCCGAACTATACTTTAACTTCAGTCCTCAGACCACCCACCCCAGTAAAAAAGTATGGCAGTTGCCATACTTCATATAATATGAGTTCGGTGCCACTGACCACTGATCACTCGCATTTGCATGGACGAGTTTTCTTCTTGATTTTTAATCTGGGAAAGTTAGGTTTAAAGGTATTTTATAGCGATATAACGATACACTATTTTCAGTATTTTAAATCTACTTAAGTCCATTAAGGTATTTCAATTTTTGATAATGACATTATTTACTATTATAATATTAAAAATATAAACATAGCTTTATTTTATTTTTATAACTTTGTTTGAATATTCTGCGTATTATAAAATATTAGATTTTATACAACTGTTTAATATTATAGCAAACAAACATAATTTCAATGATGGATACCAAGATATTTTTTAATGTACTCGTATTCATTCGAAATTTCGAAATTATATATTTTAATGAGTGTCTGATGCAAATAAAGCCAATAGATATAGTCCAATGATGAGTTGCATATGTATAAAAAACGTCTAGTTATCAGTTACCACAAAGGCACAAAGCACTAAGGAATCTAGCTACCTGTGTAGTCGTACAACAACATATTATATTAATACCTACTAAGTATAAGCACACATAAGTACTTATACAACCAAGTTTTTTTTATTTTACTGTACCCCATAGATGACGAAATATATACCTATTTTTTTTTAAATACAGTTCAGACTTGTTTTTATAAAAATATAAATAATATGTTTTGAAATACATATAATTTTTTTGGGGGGGGGGGACTAGAAAAATGTTGAAAATCTACCACTGGTAGGTATTGCCTTGAGGGTAAATAAGCTAAATGCAACGTCTAGATGCAGTATAGGAACGCGAGTCGGATGCAACGTCCAGTCGTGACGTCAGACGCTGCTTCAGAACGTTGCGTCTTGACGCACCTAGGAACGCGTACCTTCAGTGGTCAAATACCACGAGTCTGACGCTTGACACTCCTATCGTGACAGTAAGGGATTTGAGCACATAAACCATCATCTATGTACGCCTCTGTATTTATACATAATAAAATAAACTAGTCCAATGATATTAGTCAATAATTAATAATTATTTTCATCGATTTAGATTTTTTTCAAATACCCGGTGTAATGGAATATATTTATTATATTTTGCAATTATTTTTATTTTTTTTTTTTTTTTTAATATATATTAATCGGCATTGAATTAAAAATAAAACGTTGGTCAAAGATATTCCACAAACTTTTTAATAAATGATAAATAGTTTGAGTTTTTGTTATTTTCATTAATACTTTCCTGTAACAAAGCGTCTATAATTGGCGTTTAATTAAAACGCTTAGCGATTTATATTCGCTACCGCACCGGCATGGTAGCATGGCATAATCACCGAAATAATAAAATCGATATCACCAAACAGACCTGTGGCCGACCGTTGCCGCAACAATAATATTATAATGCAGATGGAATATTTTCATATCACGCGAGAATCTCTTCCGTGCGGCTTTGCCGTTTGTTTAGTGGGTCCGTTTTATTATGTTAACTTTGTTTTCACTTATTAAACGACGAAACCGTGTTTACACTGTAAGTACCTATCATAATATTTGGACTACGGTAAAATTGATGTTGAAGTTTGTGCCACTCGTTATTATTATGAAAATTATGAACATTATTTATTATTAAAATTATTATTATTATTACTATTATTATTATTATTGATATAATACATTATTATTATTACTAATATTATCATTATTATTACTATCGTTAAAATAATTATTTTGATTATTTATTTATTTATTATTATAACATTCGTAGCGGGCGAGGCAGTTAACGAACGCCGAACGGTCATAAATAATTTATATTTATTTTTTATAAGTATGCTTTTTCGTTATTTATCCGTATTAAACCTATTGATTTTCATATTTATTGAAATATACATTATTCCGTTTTTACGCGATCAGATGAGTTTGTGCCCAGAGTTTATCGTACAGTTATTTATTTATTTACTAAAAATTATAGTCAGACGCGAATCCGCGGAGTATAATATCCCATTAGCGCATTAAATCAAATAGTCCAAAGTTTTTTTTTTTTAATATTCTCAAGTTATTATTTTTCGTGCTTGTAAAATACGATAATAAAATGTTTTCCTCTTAAACGAGGGCGCCCGTTTCAACCTTATCCTCCGGCATACCAATGCCCCAGGTTATAACTGTGTAATATTTTCATCCCAAAAGCCTTTAAATCATAGTTAAACTTGATATCCAATATAGTGGCTAATGGTTCGATAAAATTCCAGGATACATATATATATATATATATGTATTATAGCTATTATACTTTATGTTTTGTCGTGTGTGCTCGAATTTAATTATAGTTTTTTCCGTATGTGTGTATCGGGTTTACACCAATCCGGCTGGAAAATCTTAAGTTACGTCGATGATTTAACACCTGCGAAATCTACCCGCATATTTTATATATAATATATTATCTGCTCTAATGATTGGTTTTCACATGGATGACCTTAAGCGTGTTGACTTATGTCATTTGTCTGTTGAACCACATTTTCTGCAACATGTTCTCCGGCTTTCGTGTTTTCACCATTCACCATATTATAATTACATATTATCAAAGTGATATATATTATATTTGCATTTTTTTATAATTTTTTTAACGATTTTATTCATTGTTAAATGAGCTAAAAACGTGTAACGTTTAAACATTGATTAATAATACATTTATTTTTATTTTTTTTTTTTTTAATGGAAATAAAACAAAATGTTGACAATTTTTCTTATTTTAGAATGATTTAAGATCGGATTTTTATAGTATAGTTTGATAGTAATTAAATATTCTTACAATTATGAAAAATGTATGAAAATCCGTTAAAATTACACTATTATAAAAAACTTTTCAACATTTTATATAATTGTGAGAATATTTAACTTAACATATTATCAAACCATACTATAAACTAGAAATTCAAAAATATTTTCCGAAAAAATTATGGGTTTGACAAAACTATTCGTATTTCTATTACTTTACGTGGAGAAATACAGTAAATGGAAGTATTTTCAAAGTACTCGATCAATAGTTATATTCTAGTCATAAAGTATGCATTCACTATAGGCAATGGTGTGAAAAAAAATCTCCTTATATAATGTTTGTTTTGTGTTAACGGTGTACATTTTTAATTGAAATTCGAAAACTTAAAAAGATTTACTTTCTACGCAAAGCTATAATGTAAACGGTGTTTGTGTTTAATTTGCTTATTGCATTAAATTTAAATTGATATTTTTCAATGTTCAAATATGTATTTGTACTTTCAATATATATTTTAATGCAATATCTAATTGCAATCGATTTAGTCAGTTATTTTTCAACGCAATAACTTTACTGCACTGCAAATCATATACGGACATGTGTATGAACATGACATCGGGTTCGAAAACCAGGCTACCTCTGTGCGTGAACTTGTGGCAGCAAAGAAAAAACTGGCCCTCCATAATAATAGTAATAGTAGGAATAAAAACCCGTATGTTGTTTTTTTCACGTATGGTAATCGCGTTAACAGTTTCCATTTTTCCTTTGCGATTTTCAACCGAATTGGACGAGGAAATCGAATCTTCTTAGGGCGTGCCTCGCATATGTCCACTACTCAACCCTGTCGCAATATAGCCGCTATACCGTTAAACCAGTAGTTCTCAACCTTTTTTGATTCATGTCACCTTTAGCCACTAGAATCAAACACTGCGTCACCCTAACATCAAAATAATAAACAATCTTAGCTGTATATTTTAAAATTATTCTTTTATTAAAAAAAAATACAATACACAAATCGTTGACACTTTAAATTTAAACAGATAAACTTTAAAATAGAAAATAAAAGTTAAAAAAAAATAACTTTGAACTTTGAGGTATGTTATGTACATGACAGTGGTGGTATAGGTATATAATATATTTAAATATAGAAATAAAAAGATTGTTTTCGAAAAAATTAATTTTTTAAATTTTTTTTTTCTTTTCCTGTTAAAATTCTGCGTCACCCCTAAACTAGGTCCATGTCACCCTAAGGTGATATGTCACCCCGGTTGAGAACTACTGCGTTAAACGAATAGATTTGCTTGTCTGTACTTGAAAATACCACGCACCTGCTGGTTACTACCAACGAAAAATAATTTTCTTGTTTTTATTAAAAAGCATAATGCATACAAACTAGGGACTATAACTTGACCGAAAAGAACCGGTTTTGGAACTGGAACCCTGGCTAAATTATAAAAATGTAACTGTTTAAGAACCTTCAAAACAAATTTTAAGAACTCAAATCAGAGCCGGTGTTTCTTTGAAAAATTAAATTAAATTTTTTGATTTTAAAGATAAATCGATATGGATCACACGTTCAAAAATAAAACTGTTAACTAATTACAAATTCATATTATTGGTAAATGCAAGTATATGAAAAGTGATCGACTATTTGTTTTTATAGCTTGCATATTATTGTAAAAATAAATAAGTAACTATGCCAAAACTAATAAAATACTGGTCCGCTAGTGAGTTGACATGTTAAGTTGCATTTGCAAAGTTAAAAAATAAAATTCAAATGTTTGATCCAGAATGTTATCTTTATGTTATTTTAATAAAATGTTTAATTTACAACGATAAAGTAACTAGACACTATATGAAAGATTTTAATTATTAAACTTACTTTTAAAACAAAATATCATTAAAAATGTATACAAGTCATAAACATTTTTCATAATTTAATATATGATAGCACATTTAATGTTAATAACAGTTGATGAAGAAATTTTACTGTACAGACTTACGGATAAATCATAAAAATTGTTGTCATATTTCTTATTAAAAACCAGACGGGAAAATAAACATATTGGAAAAAATAAATGAACTTCACAGTAGACGTGGATAATAATAATAATTATTGCTTTTGCGGTTTTTTTCTTCTTAAGTTTATTTAACTAGTGTTCAAATTAAATACTTTTTTCTTTGAGTTGAACATTGCACAACCCAAAGTTTTGCAGAATGAATGAACACCCTAGGGAAATATATTTTGTTTGACATTTATGAAATAGGCTTCTCGTTAGTAAGAAAAATAATATTCCGATCCTCATTTTTTTAAATTAAGAACGCTTGTGACGAATCTGTGAATGGTAGTAACCCAAGATACAATAGTACTTTTGCAATTAAATCGATTTATAAATAAAAAAATAAAGTTTTTTGAATAATGTTTCAGTTGGACTGCAAGTTTTCTCCAAAGAAAAATCAATATAGTTATTATGTACAGTTGGTTCTTATCAATTTCAACTTGTATTATGATCAGCTCAATGCAAAAGAATGCTCTGAATAACGGGAAACAGTTTATTTCCCAACCGTGGAAATATTAATTTCAATCATAAATATCTTAAAGAATAATATAAATTCATTTCTAAAAGCTTTACCAATACCCAAATTCTCTGTTATTTAGTCTGTGATAATTCGCAACGATTCACTTATTCCAATAATATATTATAAGCGTAAATAGAAGCGTTTATAATGTTTTTTATTTGTTTTAAACGAAATAAAAATAAAATTTTTTAATAAAACACGTGTGAAATTCATAGCTTATTATTATTAACAAAAATATTACGATTGATGAATCTTCGTAAATATAATTTAAGTACATAATTCAATCGATATTTACAATTTGTGTTACGCGTAAGTATCATACAGCAAAAATAATATCCACCAATGTAAAATAAAATACCGAAAATGTTAGGATGATAGTCAGGTTCTTAGGTGCTCGGTATTATAAAATGCATCAGAACTTGCAATAAAAATGTATATATAAAAAAAAAGAAGAAATCATTGTACTTATTCATTGTTTCATTTTATTATTTATTGCCCTAATAGTACCTTTAATGCCTTTTTGTTATTAAAATCTTATATCGGTTATTTTCAGATTAATTTTTTCTCGATCTAATCGATAAACAGTAACTGCCATATAACTGCTACATAGATTAGTTACGAATAACTGGAAATTTTTATGTACCTGCAGTCATCAGTAACATCACTTCATACTGTGTAAGTAATATCGTTCGTTAGGTCTTACTATTTTTTTTTTTTTTTAATCTATCCTTGTTATTTTTTATCATCAAACACATAAGTTTTTTATTGATGAAATTATATGTGTCTGTGAGACCATAATACGATAGTGGATAACTTTGTCATGTCCACTTACTGTAGAACTATACAGTGGCTCCTATTGTGATTAGGCAGAGTTATTGAGATCGTTTTTTTTCCCATGCGTTACAATGAGTTTATTACCCAGCCCGCTATATCATCACAACCATACCTCACAACCAAAAACAGCATGGAAAACTTTATTTACTTGAATTTTCTCAATTGTGCAACATATTTTATTTCTAATAAATAATCATTGTTATATCTTCTCTCTTTCGTATTTAACCTTTTGGTTGGATTTGCAGTTTGATTCTATCAATCCATATTATTTTACTAAGAATTGTAATGTGGTAGATTCTTTGTTCTTATATATCGCAGTTTATAATGCAATACTTGATATAGTATCCAGCAATGGTCCAAAGTGCACGTTGCAGCCGAGGTAGGTACCTCGAACTTGAGGGGCATTACTTTCGGAGCGACAAGCCTGTCCGACATATGATGGGGATCCCTTGTTCCATGGATGTTAATTAGGTTTTAATTTGATATCGTTTGATCAACACAACACTTTAGTAAGAAAAATGTTCCATTATTTTGATCAACGGATGGATCGGGTATCGCTGAACCATTTTACTTAATCACATTTTACGACAACTGCTGCCATAAAAGAAAGAATACCAAAGAGCACGGCAGGAGAAACCCTGTTGTCAGGAAAAATTGTAATGTCTTATTTAGTTTTTTTCTTTTTTCTATTTTTTTTATTTTTATTCCATGTCAACTTACGGTCCTCTTAATGCGTATTCCATCCTTCCGCATCTTTGTATTATTTATCTAGTAAGAGCAGGACAATTCAGATGGTTTGTTGTCTAATTCTTGACAAATTTTGTACATTTTAGTTTAATTTAAATTTTTTATCTTTATCTTTAGACGTACATGTCATAAGTTATATAAGTTTGTATATTTGTTCAACAATACTTTGCTATGTGTTCATAATATTACAAGGCAATTTTTAAACAGCATTTCGTTACTTGATTAAAATATATTACTCTACAATAGTCCATGGCTATATAAAATTTCTTATTTACCATTTTGCTGTAATTTCTTGTATTTAATGATATAAGCCATGATACTCTCTTGGGATCTGGTTTATCTCTAAGTATTCGTTTTGTGTTAATCATAAGTATATTGAACACTATTTCGTTGAATAACTTGATTGATTCATGACTCGTCGAGTAAAAGTTTTATGACATAAAATAACAGAAAAACGTATTTCCAATATCATAATTGGTTAAATATGATGGGCCTACTGTAGACCGTAGTACATATTTTGCAGTCCAAGCATAGGTTCAATTGTACTTTTAACTACTAACTAGTACTGATCGAAGACCGTTAAAAAAAAAATCATATTAACAGCAAAACGCACAGCTTTTTACGTTTATGTACATATACGTTTTTTATTTAAATATATATATATTATACTATTGTACTATTATGAATAGTAAAAAGTAAACTAGCCATGTTATCATGCTTACTTGTTTTATTTCTGTACTTGCGGTGATTCATCTAGAGAAATGTTCAATCGAAGAATTAAGTCTGCGCATATCCAATGTTTATCGATCGATGTACATTAATATATAGTTAGTATATAATTATATAATATATGTATATAAATGTGTGTATGTGTGTGTTTTGTATACAGAACATATAAACTTTCGAGTTTTCCGAAGAGAACGATGATTATGTAATATATATAGTAGTTTAATGACACAACGCGTTACAATATTATTGTCTTGCGTTATTACAACAATAGTTCTATGACGTTTGAACGAAACGTTATTCAATAAATCATCATCGGACCGAGAGTAGGGCGAGAAAGATCTTCCGTAAAACACATTGTTATGATCGCACATTGTTTGTGGTCAGTGATCGAGGTGGCTTCGGTGTCACGAACGCAAATTTATATTCGCATAGTGTGCGCGGGTGGGTGCGTGCGTGTGCATGTTTGGACGGTCTGGCCTCGGAACGTGTCATTTCCCGGCCTTTTCGGATCTATAAATCACTCGTTCGGCTACCGCTGCGGTACATCGACCGAACCGAGCCTGCGAGTGCGCATCTTTCTCTATCCGCGGTGCGATGGCCGTTCTTCGCCGCTCAACACCGGTTTGCTCGGCCATAATTTAGAAGGCAATTGTTCGCCGCAATCGACGCGCAGCCGTCTACGTTCATGTAACTCCGTACACCCCATGCCCACTATCGACCCCACTCACCCGCGATGCCACCGGCCTACCTGTATTCCAGTAAATATATGCGGGGGTTAACGCTTATTGATGGCCTCCGTTAAATCAACTTGACCTGCGGATCTCGTACCCGATAGCCGGTGCGCGCGGAAATTGATTGTTTGCTGACCGAAATATTAGTCGGTGTCCATCACGTACGTAAGACACGGTTGCACATACAGAGACGACAATCACGTTGCTGCGATCAAATAGTGACCGCTGGATCTTTCGACAGATGTCCGCATCGGTGAGACAGCCAAAAAACGTACAGTGATCGAATCGGAAAAATATCGAGCTAAAAAACGATCATTACGCATTATATGCTCATGTATAGAAATCTTAAAGAACGGAATATCATAATTTGTAAATAATGTTTTTATATTTTGGTATCGATTTTTCAATATTGACTGGTATTTACATGTATAAGTATTTAATCAATTATATGTATTTTAATATTTTTTTAATACCGACTATTACGGACATTTTACTATAATACTGATGTCATACGATCAAATATATAAATAATACCGATAACCGTAACCGTGTAACTAACGGACGGAAGAACGGATACAACGTGGATTTAAGGTGTTATAAATTCACGTTTAAAAACCTAAACTAAGAAGTGGGTACATTATTACTTAAAATAAAAGAGCGTAACAGGTTTTTTTTAAATAAACGCTATAATTTAATAACAACCTATTAAAATGTCTAAATTCACGTACATTACACCGCATTACACCAAATATGCTTTTTATAATAGCACTTGCACAGCTTATTGTTGTAATATTACGGGTTTTAACGAGATATTTTTTTTTTCTTTCTGTTACATATTTTTATTATTTTTGTTTAAACTACACACATGAGAATAATTTTTAGATATTTTTCAAGAAATGTAATTTGTAAAACAATTGTATAGCGAATTATTTACTTGTCATTCGATTAACGTGCACTTCTGATAAGGAACATAATCGTAAGTTTAAAATCCCAGTTTTTTATTTTAGCTGGTGTTATTACGAATAATTGTTTGCTTTAAAATAGACACGAAACGTATCTACCTCTGAATACTGTTCAAGTATCTAAGAAAAAGAAAAAAAATAGGTCCTATTAGTATTTAAAACAAAAATTGTTTTTGCATAACTGTAGCTGTTGCGTAAGGAAAATTATTCGAGTAACATATTAAAAAATGTGCCGTTTAATAATCAGTTAGCAAATGAAAATACTGGATTTGAGTTCCGTTTCGTTTTCATAACAGATAAAATTCAGTTTTGTATTTTGATTTTATTTGACAGTTTTCACCCACAGCAGCTTATAGCGCTATATAAATTATGTAAATGAATTTATAACTTTTTCCGTACAATTGAATAGAGCATCGCAGTGGTTATTTTTAATATAATTTTAATAATACTGAAACCATCTTATTACTTCCCTAAGTGTGTTATAAATATGAAAATCTGGTGAAATTCAGAGAAAATAATTTATTACATTCGGTGTACTTATAAACTTTTTTTTTTTTTTTTTAATTTAACTTTTGATGGCGAATGGCCAACGTACAAGCCGATACGAACTAAAATAATGACGTTCAACTGGTATGTAATAGGGCACAGTAATTACATCATCCAAAACATTAATAAGAATTAACTGCGTCAAATTAACCATCAATCCATCAGGACTTCATCTCCACATATGTTTGACCTGCGTGGACATCGTGATTTATATTTTTTACGATACGTGTAGGGTTTCATTGAATAGTGTTTTAGTTTTGGAGTTGAATCAATAACGATGCACTATATTCACAGTCCGTACCGCACCCGTACACGATGTTTCATTATGTATTCTGATCGACTATCCAATATTACTAGTAGGTTGAAATCGCTCTGGATTCAGTCAGGTTGCATTTAGATTGAAAAAAAAGGCAATGGTTGAAGTACACCAAAACGAAAAACGAATAATAGGTAGTCGAACCGCATTCGGTTCATGGAAAAGTGATTGAAATAAATTCATTTTTAACGAGACATAACAAATGTACAGTAAAAAATATGAAATAAAATAATTATTCATTTCAATAATTTTTATATTTTTGTTACAACCAAAGTCTTGTCAAAAAAAAAATTAGAAATATTTTCCAACAGAGGATTCTGATCGAAAACGCTATCGAAAACCGCGATAACAATAGATTTATCATAAAATCATAAACATTACTTTTCGTTTTTTTCTTTCCTTGCCCAAGGCCAGTTTCGACCGTTACCCGTGTTTGACGCACGCGAATGTGCATTTCGACCGTTTCCAGTTAAGAAGTGTAATAATTCCACTAGGTGTTCTCGTTACGTATGGGGATCGGTCTTCCGAGGCGCTGTCGCCGGGAAAACATAAATTTCGCTTTCTCTCTTTCTCTCTCTCTCTCTCTCTCTCGGTGGCTTATTGTTTTTACATTCCTCCGTCTTGTGGATATCTCGGCCGCACGGTCGACGGAGAACGCGCGTCGATGGCGCGGAATAGGTCATCGCTATTGTTTCGTCAACGGAAAAAGCCGTTTTGACAAACGATTTCGTTTCCAGCACACGTCGCACGTAATTTGACGGATCGTCGCCCGAAATCTGTTCTCCGTCCAGTCCATTTGCTCGGCCCGCGCCGGAGATCGTGTATCTTTCACGGTCCATGTGGCCGTCCCCGCGTCCAATAATAAATTCGTGCCGACGAGATTAACCGTTTGGCTCATCCCGATGCCATCCATTCACGTTAGATTACCGCGCTACGTAGTCCGTTTTAAACGCAATACATTATTATGCCCGCTGCGCGCACCCGTCCGGCTATCGATAGTATTTCATTATGATTCTTGGATTTATTTCCATAAACGTATTTCGAATATTTATTTTTATATTTTTTATTTATTTTTTGAAATTGTTTTACAGTGATTTTTAGAAAACGATTCGAAACATATTCATTAACTATTTGCTTCACTTATAAGTGAAGATTTTGGAAAAATCTCAACTGCACATATTAAATGTGTAAAAAAAAATGTAATGTATTTAAACAATGTATAATATTATCAAAATATTGTAATTAAATCGTTTAATTGAAATTCGTATTAATACTCGGAGAGTTCAATGAATTATATTGAAATATCTTCAAAATTCAATATTTTAAGGCTTAAAATATTTTTTTACCATGCTTAGTTAAACTTGTTTTTCAACGACTTCAAACAAAATATGTATAAAATCTTGAATTAAATTTTTAACCTTTCAGCATTAACGTTAAAACTTTTATGAATTTTAAACAATTTTTCACAAATGTTTATCTCAATAATAAAATTTAAAAACAGTTTAAAAAATAATAATTCGTAATAGAATGTTTATCGAAAAATATAATATTAAAATATTATTGAGAGGCATTATACATGGACACCAAAACATTTTCAATTTTTCACATTACATTATATATTTTAAATAAATGTCTGTAGCCTGGAATGGCGAACTTGTCAGTTGAAGATAAACCTACATATAGTATATATTTAAGAAAGTTACATAAATTATGTAAATTTTCTGTATTACTCGTATAAACCGATTTTACATTTCTACAATATTTGTTTATGTATAAGTAACGGTTTTTGTGAATTCAACGATTATGATTTTATTACACACTTTAGAATCTCGTAGCACTTAACTTTTTACATTACACAAAGTGCGTCGTAGTGCACACAGTTTCGGTACGTAGGAACACGAATTCCTTCGCGATTATGTCGTATTGCCGGATTTCCCGGAGAACGTTGCAGTAGTTGCGAACTCGATTTACGCGATCCGTTTAAATATTTAACGAGTTTTTATTTCCCGACAACGACGTTGCTATCCGCGTATCCAAAAGTATTGTAAACATAATTTTCAAGTCTTTGTCGTAAACGCACTTTTCATTCACTTTTACAGTAGTTATTATCGTGTATCAAATATACTGTAGTGGTACTCGGTAATTATACTCTTAACGTTTTGTACTTCTGCCCGAATTAAACTCTAATCCGATTAGTTCAACTGCATATTATATTTTGTTTTTTGAACAGCTGTACTTTTTAATCCAGTCACTTTGAGATTTCAACGACATCTATACCATTACGCGTTTGTTTAACTATACGTCTTATATATTTACATATATATATATATATATATATATATAGATCTTTATATATAAAAATCTCGTGTTACAGTGTTTGTCCGGAATGAACTCCGAAACTACTGGACCGATTTTGATGACATTTTTTACACCGTGTGTAATTTGGTCCAACATAAAAGATAGGATAGTTTTTATTTCAAATTTTTAATATTTTAATTAACTTTTAATAAATTTGTATAATTGCATGGTGTATTTCGGGTTTTCCCGTGGCCGAAATAATAATAATAATAATTGGACGAACGGCACATTCAGAATTTAAGCTGCCATTATTCATAACAAACCAAACGCAACGTGTAACATAAAAAAACAAGCGGAATGGCTTCAGTGTTACGTAGGAGTTCAATCATACTCTGGGATGAATGTACCATGGCTCATAAACATTCACTTGAAGCATTACATAAAACGATGCAAGATTTCAACGGCAACGATAAATTTTTTGGTGGTGCTGTCTACTACTGTCAGGTGATTTCCGACAAACATTGCCAGTCATTCCTTGCTCTACTTATGCCGATGAGATAAACTCATGTTTAAAATAATCGTTTTTATGGCGAAATTTCGTTAACACTACGATTGACCATAAACATGCGAGTACAATGGCAAAATGATCCATCGGCAAAAATATTTATTATATTTATTATATTTATTATATTGCATTATATGCATCAAGTTACCAGACAATTTTTACAATGTAGTTCAGACAAAAAATTGTTTGATTGTGAGTGTCTTCCCGGGTATACTGAATAATTACTTGGATCAAAATTGGCTTAGCCAACGTGCTATTTCAACAGCAAAAAATGATGATGTTGACAAAATTAACTTTCAGATACAACAGTTATTGCCAGGTGATTTGATGTATTTTAAATCAATCGACACTACTGTCGATGAAAACGAAGCAGTACATTTTCCTACTGAATTTTTAAATTTTCTGGATATACCAGGAATGCTACCACACAATCATCGATTGAAGATTGGTTCCCTAGTAATTCTTTTGCGTAATTTGTATCCACCTAAATTATGCAACGGTACACGTTTGGTAATCAAAAGGATCACCGTAAATGTTCTTGAAGCAACCATTTTGACTGGAAAGTTTAAAGGAGAAATTATGCAGTTGCCACGTATTCAAATGATACTATTAGAATCTCCTATACCAATTAAAAGACTTCAATTTCCTATTCGTTTGGCATCACAATGACTATAAACAGGTCTCAGGGACAAACAATGTCCATTTGTGGCTTGGACTTGGAAAATCCATGTTTTTCCCATGGGCAACTATATGTTGCATGCTCACGTGTGATACAATATAACAATAATACACGGCCTACGAAAATGCAAAAAGACAACCAAATACGCGGGTAACGCCATGTCGGAACAGCTAGTATATATATATGTATAGAAATAGGTATACATAAGGTATCGAAGTCGGGTTAATTACAATAATGTTATTTTACAAATTTACATTTTTTGTACTTTCACAATAAATTTCAAATTTAGATTTCTTTCAACGTTCTACTTTGTTAAAAAATCGCATTTATGTTTTAGTTACCTACTACTTATACATCATGATGAATTATCATATTTATTTAATTTGGATAATTCGGAAATGAAAAATTAATTTTTTTATTACATAACAAATTTTTTTTAAATAAAAAATTCAAAATAAAGTATGTGTTATATAATATATTACAAGATTTATTCGTGTATGTTCTCTAATTATCCGTAAAAGATTTCTATTTTACACATTTTTCTATTTATTTGACTATCATCATATTATTTATGTATTTTTAATAACTAAAAACGATATTCATTTCATCATTTATTAAACTAAAGGTTTAGAGAAAATATTTTTCAAAAATAATTTAGGTGTTATCTAATTAATTTTTTCTTTTATACTACAAGTTGAGAATTTTAAAATATTACATTTAAAATTAAACTGATTATATTAATGTTAATAATTTACGGTGACCAATCAGTTTGTCATATT
Source organism: Sipha maydis (assembly GCA_034509805.1). Classification (NCBI taxonomy): domain Eukaryota; kingdom Metazoa; phylum Arthropoda; class Insecta; order Hemiptera; family Aphididae; genus Sipha; species Sipha maydis. The sequence continues at coordinate 9,649 of JASXSY010000627.1, read as the reverse complement.
ATTTTCATTATCAATTTATCATATATTCTTTGAGTATGAATAAATGTTGAAAGTTCTTCTACGAATATTATGACAATTTTCGTTTTTTTTTCATTAAAAACAATTTGATGCTTTAAGTAATGCATTTATTATACTTTTATGTAACTAATTTTGTAAGATTTATATTTTTTATTTTTGTTACTACATAAAATGTTTTCAGCGAATGAAACCATAACGTTTTGTAGTTATTAAGAACAAACAATTTCTGGGATCCCATTCAGGAAAAAATAAAATGTTTTTAAATAAGTAGGACAAAAGTGAAATATCATTAACTATTTATTGGTTTTTTCTCGTCCATAATATTTCTTTATTTTCATGCTTTAGTGAAAAAATACATTACAGTCAATTCATCACATAAATCCACTGATGTAATTTATTTCAAAAGACTTTTGGTATTCAATAATATTTTATTTTATTTTTTTTGATTCTACATCAAAGTCACTCCGAGCGAATCTTTTGTTTTGTTTTCCCCTTTTGAAATTCAAACGGCAAGACGGGAAGCTAGAAAATAATGATTTGGCCAACCAAAACATTAGCGAAAATGTCCGCCCCATGTGTTTGTTGTGTCTTAATAAATGGAAAAAATACATTAGAAAAAATCGATTGTGAACATATTTTATTTGTTTTTTCAGCTACCGTTTTATTTGTGTTCAAATCTATGTTTTTGTTTCGAAATCTTAACGAATAGTTGTTTCCCTCAAATTTCATTTTTCCGGAGATAATTAAATCTATCAATATAATATTTAATGTACATAAATGCCTAATTCACCAACAATGTCGGTCCATCGGCCGGGTGCTGGCTTTACTGTACTACTGTGCATAAACCATTATCGTCTGTTGAACATTTTACCCTTATAAACGTTCATCCAACGTGTGTGTGTGTGTGTGTGTGTGTGTATACCGATGTTTTGACAGTTAATTAAAATTTTACTGTTTACAATCGTTTGGTTTTGAAAATATGTATAATTAAATATCGTGCTTGTTGTTTGAACTGTTATAATTTATGTTCGGTAAACACTATACCACTGCAGTACGTTGTATCATCCTTGTTGAAATTCGTTATTAATCTACATACCGTGTACGAGTACACTTTCGGAGTTGATTTACAGTTGTTACGTCGTTGTGACGATTCAAACGTGATACCGCGCAACGCGTACGTTACATCGAAATGCTCCGATCTGAATGATATTGAACAGATGTTTCCTACTGACGTGAGATATATATTTATTATTCTTTTCGTAAACATCGGGTTATTGCAGTAATACTGGTCCGCACGTAACGTTCTTGTGTCGAACTACGAATTATTTTTCGTTCGAACGAAACAACACGCGCGCCGTATCGTACTGCAGTGACGCCTTGGACGTGTTTTTCAGGTGCAGTAAGAATATCGTATAATAACACAATCTTATCGTCATCGATATTAACAATAATAATGATGTATGCGTCTCAAGTTTATTGTTTTAACTTGCACGATGGTGCTAACTCACCCCTTATTTTCCAGGTGTAGCACTCGTTACAACAAACGATGTGGTTGGTCACTACTGCGCCACCGCTACCACCGCCGCCGCCGCACACTGTCTTGATTGAACTAATTGAATCGCCGAGAATCCTTCTTCTCTGTGGTCCTTTCACGTTTTAGTTCTTTCAATTAGTCATCGCATAAAAGGATAGGGGTATATATTCGCCGTCGCAGCACTAGTCAATTTTGCGGTAAAGCAACCGGGAAAACTTTGCGCCCTTAAAATGAGTCCTCTCTCGTTTTACGTCCAACGCAATAATAATTAATAACCATTGTGTATTGCGACCTGGGAAATTGAATTTCTATTGTGCTTTTCGGATAAAACGTGGTGGTTTTTGTTTAAAACCATGAAACGCACAGCCAAGTGCACAATTTTATCGCGGAACACAGTGGTCGAAAATGAAATTTTTAAGCTGACAAAATGAGTTTCTTTTCATATTTTGATAATAAATGTGTTTTGATTGAAGATATTTGATTTATCAACAATAATAATTAATACAATGTTCAGTTTACTTACAATAACGGTTCAAATATCATTGATTGTAACAACTTTATCCGAAAACGAATCTGAGTTATCTGAGTTATTATTGTCATTAAACTTAATAAGTGAACGAATATCATCACATACTGTACTTTTTTTATTTCGTTATCCGAAGGCTGTAAAGGAATGGATCAAAAAATAAATTAATATTGTAGTTAAATCTTGATTTTGTGCGACTCTATTAATTTACATGAGTGATACCTACTCTCTTATATTATTAAAATCTTATATTATAAGAATTTTTCGAGAACCTCCTCTGATAATAGGCTTATGTAAATTAACATGACTTAAACTAAAGAATAAGTGCAATTATAAAGAGTAGCATGTTATTGTGTAGTAACTAAAAACCAAGCATTTCATTTTAACATATTAGTATATATGTTAATTAAATCAATGTTAAATATCACAATTAATATATAAATATATAGTTGGATGAGAAAAAGAAACTCAATAACTGTAATAGGTATAATAAAAAATATCGAGGTGAGTAAATGTCTTAAATATAACGTTAACCATATGCTGTATGATAACATATTGAAGAGAGAGAAAAAAAGAGGAATATAATGTAAATGTATAATAATAAAATTGCACGAAATAGAGTGCATGGATACTCCAGTATACAGCCAATCAAAATTGAATATTATATAATTATTTATAAATAAGGTAAAATTAAAAATGTGATTCATCGGAAAAGTGGTCTTCACTACATTTAATGCATCTAGGATCAAGATGGCAATGATTTCTTGTGCAACGTTGATGATATTGTGAGGGACCACGACGGATTTGACAATGTTTTTTTATGGTGACAATAATGTTTAATAAAGACGTGATCTTGTACACATTAATAATGTTAATTTGGGTGATGAGATCGAATGCAGACATTGAGAGATCACATTTGTTTTTGTTTTACATTAATTCTTTGTTTTGCATAATTTAATTTTTGTAATAAAGCAGCGAAAATATTGGTGCACAGGGTAGAATAGTGAAGATTTTTAATTATAATTCTATATGGACGAAGATGATAATAAAGTAATGCGTGGAAACTATTGTCGGTTTCCATTCAATGGTTTATTATTGTATTATGACAGATACGATATCTGGGACGTACAATAAGATGAAATTGACTTACAAGTAAAGGCGTTTGCATTGGTAATCCTTAATAACTCATTCTTGAATGAATAAAAATTGTTGATATTCTCAATATAAATCGAAGGTATCACAAGCTCAACGTCGTATTTGATTTCAGTAGATTTATTTGGTTATCCGAACTTTTTAGGTTGAGCATTTCGAATATTCTATCACAAGGATTATTGGTAGCGAGAATGGAGAATCGATTTGGTGAATCAAAAACTTTTTTTTTTTGAATGATTATCATTAACTTCAGGTGAAATTGACGCGGTCGATCAATTTCGTTTATGAGACATAAATGGTGATGTGCGGCCGATTCGTGAACTTTATCCACTGTGAAACGTATTTATCAGATGAAAACGTAATTATTACCGTAGTCGGTATTATTTGAGATTACAGAGCTAAATTAATTTTACGTGTCTTTATGTTGAAAGTATAGATCGCATTGGATCATTATATTGTAATATAATGATAACATTATTTTGTCACGCGGATATTTTTTTTTTTTAAGACGTCAATTTCTTATAAATGTTAAGTTTGCAACTAGTTGTAAACAAAAATTACATATTTGAAAATCAGACATGTTGTAACATATATTAATATTTATTTAATCACAATCCATAATTTTGGATCGGCAGTCTATAATATTTTAAAAAAAAAGCAATACAAATAAGTTTCACAACATTTTTAGATTTAATAATTTAATATTTATGAAATATGAATTATCACTTATCTCCCTTGTTTATTTCCATAATAAAATATAATATCGTATGAATAATTGTATGCATGTGCCTTAAATAGGAGAAACAAAGAAATGACGAATTTAACTCTTGAGCACTTATCTATAATTATCATGTATTTATCAGATTTTGACGAGATTATCGTTGATTTCATTATCAAATGCATATAATGCATATTAAATATTCAAAAATGAAGTAGATAAAATATCACGCATAAAATGTTTGATTTTTTAACCATTTTTTTTTTTTAATTTTGTTCGTCTAGAATATTTTCGATCACTGTGTGGCGATATTAAATTATTCATTGCAGCACGTATAATCATGATTGCGAAAATCGACATTTATGATGTAGATACAATATTATTATTATAGGGGTGCACTAGGTAAATAAATATTAATTACGGATTATTGTAGTGTCGTATGGTTGTGTAAAAACAACGTTTTTCGTTCGGATGGTTAGATGGTACAAACGTCAGTGGTATTGGGTTTTTATATATACATATATGTCACGGTCCAGGTGGACAAATCAATCATTGTAATACAATGCCTGGACATTGTATACAATGTCTAGGATACTTGGGCAAAATAAATAATACATATTAATACCCATATAGATTAGTCATTGTATACAATGTAAAAACTGGTGTGAGCAACGTGAATATTTGAGGTATTTTAAAGTGTTATATTTTATAATTTCTTTTAGGCACTGCTTCCTATGGGCTACAGTAACTTTTATCAGTAGTGTCATTAGTAGATAATCAATAATTAGGGCTATGACCACAGCACTTTTGGTAAAAAATGTGAAACAAGTAGATGCAAATTTAAAGCTTTTGGAATTTCATGCAACTCTACACGTAAATGCCAATAATATTATTATGCTAATAATACTTGTAAAAATAAATAGTAAATAATAGAAATAAAATATTCTCATTTTTTGTTAAAAATAAAATTATATAAGATAATATTATATGTATTTTGTTCACTTGGCACTTTCAGTGCCGGCCATTGTATACAATGTCTAGTTTAAGTGAATAATTATCTACATGGCTTGAATAACTCGGACATTGTAAACTTTGTCCGGCCAGTGTTTACAATGACTGTTTATCCACTTAGACCGTAACACATATATAATTTCGAATCGTTGTTAACTTTGAATCTGTTTCCTTAATATTTATCTCTAAATCGCGTAAAAGATGCACGAATAACAATCGCCAAATGGAGGAAATTATGTAAGACAACGATATGTACAACTCATCAATAAATTTTCGTTTGGATTGTATTACAACTCATGAGCGTTCATCGATTCGGTAGGATTATTTTGATTTCGGTCAATATTCGAACTTCTCGTACGATTACCTTAGTATATTATGTAATGTCAACGCATATCGTGCAGGACTTTAGTGAGTCAACATCGCGCGACTACGGAACATTTCACCCTCCTATGATGCTCCCAATCGATGTCAAAATGTTGGAACGTCCCACGGATAAACGAACGACCCGACCGCCGCTGGCTCGACTCTATGTTACTATGTTAGTGGTTATTAATCCGACTAGCTCAACTGAGAAAATATTTACGCGATTCGTGTGCAGTGCAATATAATTATTATATTGCACTGCACACGAATCGCGTCCCTAAATAAAAAAAATCGATAAGTAGGTACACGAATTGTGTTCCTGGTTTTCTAGACAACTACGTGAATTGCGTTCAGTTAAATCTAAACGACTACACTAGAAATATGAAAATTACCAATTAACTCGTCTTGATTTTATTAAAAAAATGTCGTTCTAGTTTTCACCAGTCTTATAATTTTTTAATTTTTTAAATTCAATTATTGTTATGAATCAAACATATTTCTAATCGCATAAAAAAGATGAAAAAATAATTACATTTTTTTAATGAATTCAATTACATTTAACTAAAATTACATTTTAACTAGCGGGTTACGAGTAATTTTTAAATTGTTATGGTGTTCGTATTCATTAATACTAATTTGATTCTATACGTAGCAGATTTGCTACACATTCTGCACGTTTATATTACCTACACGTGCGTATATGACGTCCTCTTAAGACGTATACTCACCGCTGTCACACGTCCCTCGTTTTATTTTAAATCCTTATCCGCGTTTATAGGTTTTCATTGACTCTTTGGCAAGCTCACCATTTCGTGCCGTACGTTTTTTGAACATTCTCGGGCAACCCTCTTAAAGTTTTGTATGAAATACACCGACCTGTAGTACACTCACCACGGTACACGTTATGGCTGGCTACAGGGATTGCGGCGACATAACATAGCACTTTTCCCGTACGTCACCCGTGTGTAAATCATCGGACGAAGTTTGCAAGACCCCGCGGTCATATAGAATTCCAATCGCGTCGGCGACCATGCTTTTCGCGTGACGCCTGCTTAAAACACCATGACACGGTGACTTCAACCACTGATTCCGGTCCCGGCGAGGGTCTCCGCGGTCCACGGGACTCGTGCTCTTGTAATTGCGTAACCATACGTATTATATTAATAATTAATCGACATCGCGTTCGTTTCGCCAAACCTCTCGCACTCGTCTCCGTCACGAGTTATATTAATTTTACCCGTGACACTTTGTACCGAGCTCTCCACGCGTGGTGCGTGCCCGATGAATACTTCGGTTTCGACGGTATGCTTTCTATATTAATAAGAATTATATTAGTTATAACACTAATAATGTAGCGTAAAACCGCATAAACGCACTCGCTTTCAGGATTACGATAGGAACGTGATGCGCCGGTGGTACACGGGAGACCGATTGTAAGTACTCGTATATATTATAAACAAGTATATAAATATAAATATATAAATATATATATATATATATATATATATATATATATATATATATATAGAGAGAGAGAGAGAGAGAAAGAGAGGTTTCGAAAGCTAACCAGACGCATTATAACTCTTTCCTTTGATGTTTAAATCACACTCGCGCTCACAATCGGCCTTTTTGCGGTGCGTACCAATGGTGATAGGGGAGAGGTGAGAGGTCTGTGCACTGCGCGATAGAATATTGGGCAAAATATAATGTATTATGTACGAGCGATGGTGTGACGTCATCTCCCCCGATGTCTCCTCTTAAAAGCGCTCATAATCAATGCGTGTGTGCGTGTGTATATGTACTGAGTATAAACGTTTTTTCAAATTTTCCTAATTTGTTTGAACTGTGTTCATTGTCATCATTAAAGAAATGTTGTTTTTTTTTTCATCAGACGATCGAACTGACAACGCGAAACTTCCAGTGTTGTGCTATGCGTAAATTGTTTCTCATTTGCTGACAGAAATATAATTAAATCAACAAAAACAATAGTAATAATAATATATCGAGAAAAGGTAAGTGTTCCTTTTATTATTGTACAAATGGTGTGTATAGTTATTTCATATCTCTTGAGTTTTATCGAAAACGGAACAGTACATGTTACTAAAATATACATTGGACATTCATTTTAATTTTTGCTCACTATTCTGCAGTCAAGATACAAATACACTTATAACCGATGTATAATTATTATATTACACGCACACCTTAATAAAAATTAATGAACATTTCCTGAAAAATTAATTATAATAAATGTCATCATTTCTTTTTTAATTTAATGGGAGTGACAAGGTTTTTTTTTAAGTATAATTTTCTACGAAATTTAAATGACGATCAATACTGAAGTTAGGTTTATAATGACTCGCCGTAAAATACTGCCGCTATCAAATAATGTTTTAAAATAATGGAAACTGTAGTTATTAAAATATTATTTTATGTTTCATATTATTATAAAAAGGGCACTTTTGTTTTATTTTTCCTTTATACTTAATAAATGTTTGTATTTTACCCATTCTGTTTGTTAATTTATTTTTTATAACGGATGTACTTAAATCAAACGTTAATATTAACCGGATTAAATAAATTGAAACACACACACACATCGATTTCTTAAAAATAATGTAAACATTACCATTTCCCACATTTATTACAGAACGCATATAAGTAATCGCCAGTAACTAATCAGCAATATTGTTCGTTAATTCTTTGCCGAAATTAAATAAATAAATACAAGTATTTATAACAGTATATAAACGGTTATTCAAAATCATTAGTTCATTATAAATATTTTGATATACCTTAGATATAATAATTGTATATTAGACCAAACGATTTTATCGAAATTTGAATATAAACGATATATAATGTGGACATGTATAATATATTATTACCTTGGATACCTTTGCTAAGTATTTAAATTTAATAACATGCATATATGGAAAATTATATCAACAAGCTTTTACCTTAAAATAAAATAAACGTTTGATACTCAAAACAAAATCAAAAACAGGTGGAGTCGTGAATAAGTGTGTATATAAAATATATATATATATTATATATCAAAACAGTTCTATTAATTCAAGCGCAAAACGTATTAGCTAGTGTTCAAAATAATTAAATTGTAATCATTTAATTCCATCATATAATATACACTATATTACGCATTTTGATTGAATTCCATTAAATTCCGTTACTCCAATGTATAAAACACATAAAGAATTTAATTTCCGAATATATATATATATATATTTTTGGACGAAACTACAATCAAAAGAATTTTGAAAAAAATAATATATAAATAAATAAAAGAAAGAAAAATGTTTTTCTCTCTTTAGATCAGAGGCCACTTTAAATGGAAAATTGTTACGAACATTTTTGGCTTGTTTATTATTTACCCTTCAATAAGTTTTTAATTAGTTAAAGTTTGAAGGGTTTATCTTATATTTCTCTACAAACAATAATACAGTTCACCTGCTGTGTATATATAGATAATAGGAATTTTTATTTTTTTTTAAACCAAAAGTTTATAGTATGCATCGCTGTTAATTCCGTAGAGTTGTGGTAAAAAGTGATAAATTCGATTTTCGGTTAACTGCCCATATCTGGAGTTCTTACTTTAAAATATATTAGTATTATTACGTGTTAAAATATGATAATTGTATAGCTCTACATTGGTGGAAGACACATTTATATAAAGACATCTTCAATTAAAATAATAATATCAACAATTTAAAGCTTAAGCTTAACATAAAGTATAAACGCTTCTGTTAAAAAATGGAAAATTATTTTAACTAATCATTTCGTAATGCAATTAATGATTCGAAATGATTTTAGTTTCATTTTTTTTTTTAATTATTTTTGTACTTTTTTTAAGTCTACGTTTGATGTTACATTAATTTGTTTTGGTGCAATTCAATCAATATTCTTACTCGATTTTTTCAATAAACATGTAATGCATTCCGTTAATAATTACTAATTAATATTGCCCACGACTAACCTTTAACTTGACCCCTGCAAACTATATACCAGACACAATGCAACGCGCAAGCTACACAATAAACGACGATTCCAATATTAACGATATTATATATAATATTAAATCCTTTACACACACACACACACACACACACACACACATATATATATATATATATATATATATATATATATATATATATTTGACATTATGTTAATTGCAACAGAACACAATAGATTTATAAATGTGGTATTTTCCCTTTGTCTTTCGCACAATACATGTATTTTAACCGATGCTTAATTCATTATTAAAACGACTGCCTCAGCCAATTGTAGATACTGTCCAAAACACCCA
>JASXSY010000626.1:0-106157 GCA_034509805.1 Sipha maydis | reverse complement strand
TGTTATTTGTTATAACCAGTGGCGAATTTTGGGTGATTTCTCGGGGGGGGGGGGTATCCAACATTTATTAAATCTCACAAACAACATATTTAGAACTATTTACTGATGTAAAAATTATTTTATTTACTTTTTAACAAATTACTATGTTAGGAATTAACAAAAAGTTTTACATTAGACACTCATGTAAATGGTATAATAAAAGTTGTAGGTTATTACTTAATACCGATTACTAATATTTATTTAAAAAATTATCTTCTCATATTGATGTTATTTAAAAATTAACAGGTTTTTTAACTAAATTAAACCTATAATAAAAAATATAAACGGTTGATAAAATAGTGGTACGTAAAGCACGACGGTCGACAAAAAATGAATGACAAATTGACAAATAATACCATAATACGTAGTATAATAGTATTATTATTTATTATTAGAGGTGAAATTAACTGTTCGAAGTTCAAAAAATTGAACCGAACATTAGGTATTCGGTTCGTGTTCGAAAGTCGAACCATGTTTAAAAAAAAAAAAAAAACTGAACCGAACCGATTTCGAACAAAATATTTGAAAATCAAAATAGTTTGAACTCAAAAAAACAACACCAACAAATTCTAATACGTCAAATGTTTTGTACCAAAAATGTTCCCAGTGTATAGTGTATACGTATTGTAATGTTTATTTTTATTGTGTCTATTGTATACTCTCTTAGTCTATAAATAGTATATATAACATATATTTTAATATTTGAGAAGTAAGATTAAAACCACGATAACGATACTGTCCGAGCATAAATAATTTCTTGAGATATTGAATTTTTTATAGACTTGGATAGTTATTTTATTTCTGTACAATTTATAATTTTTAATTTATATGATTATTGATTATTGTTATCTTAATTTATTACCAATATTATTATTTATATTTTATGACATTGGTCCTTAGTCCTACTCAATAGTCGTTACCTGACACAATACGCGTTATTACTTACGTATTCGCTATTAATGACTACAGTGTCGTTTATTACATCTTAATATCTTATTATAACAACTGTACATACTATGTACTAAATAGAAACTTTATCTGTCATTAACCAACAATCGTTATTTATTCAAGTAAGTTCTTTAAAAATTATAATAAATTTAATTTATACAAAAACAATTTAAAATACTCTACAAATTAAAAAAAAATGTTTTACCAACGAGTCTTAAAAAAAAAAAAATCTGTGAAATATAATTTATAAAATAATAAAAATTATGAATTGCAAATAATAAATAATAATAATTGTATATTCTTAATTTACTTTTTATTTTATAATTAATTGTTCAACTATTTACTATTTAGTTACATTGTGAAAGTACAATTACATTTACAATGTTAAAGTTGTTGGTATTTTAAATTTTAAATTAAAGACAAAGAGTTATCGATAAAATATTAGATCTTTTAAATATGCATAGTTGTAAGTTCGTAGTAAAGTTAAACCTGTGTTTATTTCTATCATCGTAATGACCTGGTGAAATTCAAATAATTTCTGAATATCCCTGATAAACTTTGCGTCGTCGAATTTAAAATTCAGTTTTTCCGTTTATATAAAAAGACCATTTATTTTATAATAAAATAAAAATCGTATACTATAAAATAAATGATGAAACACCAATATCCAATATATTAGGACTTTCATTTTAAAAGTCGGGTGGTGTCCAGATATGGAAGACATCCCCCGAAAATACGCCACTGTTTATAACTTTACACGCGTTATAAATCTTTTAATTTTAATTTTTCGAATATAAAAGATAACAGAACACTTAGAATCTACTACGTATATTTATTTCACTTAAAATATAATTTATAATTTAAACTTGTTCCTGATACATTAAATACTCGAGAAAAACTGTTAAAAATAACAAAATTATTATTTTTTTTTTTCTAAGATCTGAATGTATCGAGGCAATCATCTAATATTTCATATTTAACATATGTTAATAGTGTTTTAATCAACAAGTCCTATTCCGAAAATCTTATGAGAATTCTACATTATTATTGATCACTGTCAGTTAAATATATTATAATAAATTATTATATTAAAGTATTTAAATTGTAATTACATGTAGAAATTTCACAGACAGTTTTTTCCATTGATACCTACTATGTTTGTTGTACGTACAAAATACATATGTATAATTATATATATTTTGATCTACTCAATTTTACAGTTTAAAACGATTTAGTTCCAAAATATTTTGTTCTTCTTTATTTGCTTAAAAAAATTAATCTATACCTAGATGGTATATCTATGGTCTAATTGTCGATATATTTTTGATAAATAAATCAAACAAAATAATTAATTTTTTCACTCTTATACTTTTATAATTTTTATAACCATGTGATCGAACTTAAATATTTTTATACACCATTAAATATAATCTGTATACTTATTATTATACCACGCATACGGAATCCGTTTTAAGGCATACAAATAAATATTAAAGTAAAGAATATTTATATGACATAATTTTCAATAGACTTTTGAACATTATTTTAACCTCCCGACAAAACTTTTATCCGTAAAATACTATATATTATTTGCCGTGAGTTGTTATACTCTTAATTGGTTATTCGAAGGAAAGTTTTATTGAATATAACAAACCGAGAAAAAATAAATGTTTGTTAAAGAAAAGGTTCTATACATTTATTAAATCCTATATGATAATAAAAAGATCTTAATTTTTTTTCTTCAATTCAAAGAGATCAAAAGTCGACAATAAGTGACCAAAATCTCGTGTGAAATCAAAAGCTTAGCCTTAGTATTTTTATAATAAAAAGAAAAAGAAAAAGAAAAAAAATATAAGAAAAAGAAAACCCCTATAACAAAAGTTGGAAAAAACATTATAATTGGATTACTATCCAACCCAATTCACTGGTTGGACAGTTTGAATGTCAGATATGTACCACAAGTTTTAACGAATTGATGGTATTCTGAATATTGTACGACGTTATAAGTTCATGCTTATATTGTTTTCCAGTGTCGCAATTATCTTAAAGGGAAGGGATTTACGCCCAATTAATAAATAAAGCATATTTGATACAAACACAATTTCATAAGCTTGATTTCTTCTTTGTTTTGATGGATCATAATAATAATATGTTCCATCAAAACAAAGAGCATATTATTAGCATAGTATATTATGCTATTGTTATTGTATGAAATGCCTTTTTTTTTTATTATTGAAAAATGTAGATGGTGAAATTTTCTTTATCTAAAATTTAGCTGATTTCGTTTATTGTAAATCGTTTTTTGAATATGATTGTTCGCGACATTACTTTCGACTTTACGATAGAAATATCACACAGTTTTATGACCAGACAAATAAAAAATAACCAGTTCCCATCTTATACAATTTACTGACCGTTCTTTTTTAAATCCGTTATTCTGTACTATGTTATTGCGTCGATAAAACTGTCAGTTTGTTACCACACTTCACACTCACACACATGTAAACCATTGTTATCTCGGTTTAATGTCTGTACTCTGTATTACCAAGGGAACGTAAGTGTACGTATATAGGATTCACTGACATGTAACGGCATGGTTGAAGTAAACAAATTCGTTTTAACTGAGAAAAGTAAACTCGGACATTAAAATAGTTTGAACAGAAATTCAATTTTGAAGAAACACAAAACTGTATAGTTGTGCTACTTACCCTATTCGTATTTAAGAAGACTGTTTATCTAATATTAACAAATTATTTAAATGTTTGTTTTATGATTAACTTTGTCTATTTATGTTATGGTTGATTCCAATATTTTTTTTAAAAAAATGAGATTTTAATGAAAATTTCTTATCTAAAGAAATTCATTTTTAAACATTAAAAAATTTTATTATTTATATTATTATTACTGAAATTGCATTTTTCCACAATATTGTAATGCTTAAAAATAATAATGTAGATAATGTAAAAACAATTTTAAGAAAGCTAAATGTATCATGAAATTTCTAAATTTAATACCGGATACTTCAAAGAAAATATATGATTCGATGATTTTACTCAAATGCATATTGCTTTCATTTCAATGGTTTAAAAATCAATTTCACTATTTTTAAAGATCGTTGTCGGTGAAATAACATCAATGAAAAACGTTTGAGCTAATTCTTCGTATAATAAATATTTTAGCCAAATATTATAAAAGTTTTATTGGCGTTGATAAAATAACCACAAAGCATTACATGATCGATACGCTATAATAATTAAAGAACAAGAGGTGATTAATAAACAATGTACAAAGTGTTCTGAAAATGAATTTTTGTATAATTCATTGAATTATTTCATTGTTGTTACACAGTTATCATTATATCATTATATCATGTTATCAGATATCATGTAATATGATAATAGTTATGATACGAAAATCTGATTGTTTATATGTTTAGAATAATGATAGGTATGTGAGTACAAAATAACTCACATAATACTGAAATACTTAATTGATTTTGAAAAATGCCAGATGTATTCAAAACCATTGTATCTCCGTAATTCATATTTTGCACGTTTGGTTTTAATATTTTGAGTTTGTACGTAACGCGATACTAATAATAGTTATAACTGTAAATTGCTGTTGTATGCATTTATTAATGTCACTCCGAAGAAATATAAACGTACTACAGGATATCATGTACACGTATGACCATGTTTTTATTATTGTATTTATCCGTTCCTTGTACAACTGGTATAATATTTTCGACAAATGAAAATCATATTTATTGGAAAATTAAAAGTAATGTAACCGATAGCGTATTATAACCAGGAATTGGATAAACGTTGCCGTGCACACCAATCAGTTTTGAAGTATACCTGCCTCATAAAACACATGGTCTAAACCAAATAGCATACTTAATTAAATAATATGTTATTAGACGATGAACGTTTTTACGTTCACCATCGAAGCACATTTCTTTTGGTCCTTCTTTGCGTTTTAAATACACCATTACTTATCCTATTAAAAATAATCCAAATAAATCATTACTGACTTCCTTTTAAAACGCATATTTGTACAACAATCATATTTTTATCGATTTCAAAGTTAGTTATATTATCATTGAGGTATGGTTTACTTTATCTAGTTTTAAACGAATTTGTCATCTGAGTTTGTGAAATTTAGTGTATGTAATTGGTAGATTACAATAGTCCCAAAATATTGTTCACTATAACAAATTATATTAACATCATTAACCATAATTGCATAAACACGTTTAAAGAAATGTCTAATACTCGTACAATAGCATATTATTTATTATTGGCGGAGATGCAGGTTAATTGTAACGTAGGTTTTATTCGCACTTAAGATACAGAATGGTAAAATATTTGCACTTGTATATACTGTAAGCTAGGCACGTGTCAAATATTTATTGTAGAGTATTAATTTAAGTGAATTCCTGTCGTTTTTCTATACTATAATAATACGCTTTAGCTCTATTTTCCTTTATTATTATTGTACCACGTAAAACGTTATGCTATTCTCTATAGATATATTAGAAGGGTATTGGGTTCGCTTAGTTTGTTATTTTCTTTTTTTTTTATGTGGGAATATGAATATGATTCTTTTTCTTCCTAAAACACATTAAAAAAATATAAGTACAATTACAAACTCCATACAAAGTTGGTGTAGGGTTAAATTTATGTCTGCATTACATATTAAATTCGAATATTTCAGTGTTACAGTTTAAACAATATAATTATTTAAATCACTAAGTAGAAAAAAAATACGAAAAAACATTATTTGACATACGATTATTAAATTCATTGGTAGAAAACCCCGTAAAATGGTTAAAACGAAAATGGTTATCGTAATATTATACTCCTATACGTCGTGCAAACTTAGACTTTCAGAAAGCACAGATTTCAATAAAAATATATGAAATTATATTTCATAAAATTTGTTTAACTACGTTTAAAATAAGTTAATGTTATAAAACGTTATATGTTATACCTAATATTTAACTTATTGTTTAGTGTAAGATGCATAAGTGTATACTGTGTTTCATATATTTTAGCTCTATTAATAGTCACATAATATTTCGGTATTATATGTATCATATCCATTTTATTTTTTACATAAAAAAACAGACCTTCTTTATGTTCCAATTTTCTAGCGACACTATTGAACTTTTTTACAGTTATTTTTTTTTTTTTTTTCAGAGTTGTTCCAAATACTTTCTTGGGTTTCATCACGTCACCCAATTATCATTTTTTTTTCCTAGAGGAAATAGTGAGGGTATTATATTTAAAGTTAATGGTTTTTAGCGTATCATTTAAATAAATTAAAAATTTTCTTTCACAAAGTTATTCCAAATACTTTTCCAAGTTATTTTTATATTTTATTGTGTCAACTAAATTTATATAATATATTAGCTGATCCCGTGCACTTCGCTGCTCGTTAAATATACCAACTCTATATGACTCAAACTTTTTTCAATTCGTTATTTAATATTCAATGGATGATGTTCTAGATTTATCTTAAGTTTTCTGTTGCCCGGAATAAAAATTCTGATTTGCAGTAGTATATTATCAGGTAGGCAATCTACCTGCGGTAGATTACGGACCTAGTACTGTTTGTACGTAAGTGTATGATTTAACTCTAATAAAGTATCAGAGTTATACCAATTTTGACATAATACGGTGGATTAATATAATCAATTAACACATAATCCTAACCTAACCTTAACGTACTAAAATCCGATGAATAAAACAAACCAAATTTAACCTTTTTTAAATTAGCCTATCTTCTTCCCACAGATCTGCACACAAACATTCATTTATATATAATAAAGCTAATCCTGTGCACTTCGTGGCCCGAAAATTCATAAAAAAATGATGATTGTTCAACTCCTTTTTTGTGTAACTCACTGCAGTAAGTGCAACTTAGCCATGGGAGTCAAGATCATGGGAGCCAAGTAATCATGAAAGCCAATTAACAAATAACAAAACATCAAATAATTATTATATTAATTTTATATATTACCAATGGCAATCACTAATAAATAAATATTATTCTCAAATCTTATAACCCCCATAACAACCATTTATAAACAAAAATGTACATCGTAAATCTCAAAATTCCTGTTTGAGCACCTCCCGGGGGTAATCAATCCACTTTTTAAATTAGCCATAAACCTACTCTCAGACCTACCAAATATACACAGAAAATTTCATGAAAATCGGTCAAGTTGTTTCGGAGGAGTTCGATAACCAACACATTTTGCGATTCATTTTTATAGTATAAAAATAAAAGAAAAAATTCTGACATATTCATAATAAACAACAGTCTAATTTATGTTAGCAAGTGACTTAAAATTGTCAGAATATGTTTATATTATAGTCTATTCGTGCAATAAGAAATTATTTTGAATAATTTTGATTTTAAGGAATTGAAATAGGTAAAAACCAAAATTTAGGAATTTCTTTAGGTTATATTTTTTATAATAGTTGTTATATTTATAAAGAGGGAATAATTAAGGATCCAAAAAAAAAAAAAATTCGACATATCGAAACTTCAAGTTATCGAGGGTAAATACATAAAGAAACATAAATAAAATTTGAAATAAAAATGTTTAATTATTAGTGTATTTATATATAGAATAAATTATTATTCGTCATTTGGGTAAGTATTTATTTTACATCATTTTCTATGAAAGTAGAAAATCTGTAATTTTTAATTGTTTTTGTTTAGTATTAGAAGTATTTTAAATAAAACTACCTAAAATATTAAGTGCAGACAAAATGTTTTTAGAATATACGTCTCTGATGGCTACATTTATTTAAGTTTACGTCAATGTTTTGAAAAAACTTTAATTTAGTTAAGCTAAACTATAATTAAATATCAATGTTATTACAACGTTGTGTGTATAAATTCAGTCATTTATCTTGTATTTTATAGTCTGGGACTTTTATACTTTACCTAATCTGTCATATATTCGAGTTAGTGAATCGTAAAAGGCGGTGGGTACCGGATAATGACTTTGACTTATAGAAAAATTCATCAAAAATTCAATATACCGAAATAACTTAACACGTAAGTCCAACACTGAATGATCGGGACTGAAAAAAAATTCGATTTACAGAAATTTTGAGAAACCGGAGGTCGAGTACCGAGGTTCCACCGCATAAAACAAACAATTAAGTCACAGCGAATAATTGTATGATTGATTGTAAAAGTTAAGAAATAATATTAATTAATTAATTATTGTCATTTCGATGTATATTTAAAAGTAATATTATAGTATCATAAAATATACTATATAATAAAAAAAAAAAAAAAACAATAATAATAATAAGTGCTAAAAATATATATACAAATAAAATAAGAAAATTTAAATTTAAAATTTCCTGATTTATTTTGATTAGATTTATAGTAGCGTTAAAAATATTTTGAAATATTGATTGAAGAGATTATTTTAAATAGTTGTTAACACCTCAAGTAATTATTTCTATCATCATGACCTGCAGGGATGGAATCTGTCATTTTCGATAGATTTTGTATAATTTATTTAATAACCAAAAATGGTGCCAAGAGAAAGTAAAAACAATTGTATCGCATGTGGTTATTCATTGAAATTACTTCGTTATATTACCTCGTCATTGTCTTACAATTTGAATAGCAAGAAATTCCTATTTCGTATAGTTTATGCCCGTGAAATTTAAATTCATTCAGTCTTCACTGGCGTCTTGAAAATAGTTGCAGTAAATAAGATTAATCTATTATTACAACCAAAATCATTATATAAGATTCAGTAAAAAAACATTTTCCGTAAAAAGAATTCTGGGAATTTTGATATATTATAATGTACCTGTTTTAAATCTTAATGTTTTACAAAATTCTTCCACAGTACTTTTGTTATAAAAAAGCTCTGTGTTAGTTGTACAGATAGGATAAGAAAGGATTGAATAAAACAAGCTGCAAAAAATTATAAGCAAAAAAAATCCTGAAAGTAATGACATAGGAGTGAAAAAATGCAAAGAAAACCACATCGAAATGCATGTCCGTCAATTATCTATAAAAATAAATCACACAGAAGTGCAAAGAATCGTAGCAATATCAAATCGATCCCACTGAAAATAATAAAACACTGATAACTGCATGAGTGTAATATTCCAGAAATTCAAATAGATAACCACTTAAGTGTTATACTATATGTTAAACATATAATATTTTTGTTAATTATGACTGCTACTCTGAAATATTATTTTATTAGTTTATTAAATTTCATATGCATTTATTTTTATTTGTTGTAAATTAATATTATTATTAATTTTATGTTATTACGTATTAATAAACACAACATATATGTAAGAGATCGAATAAAATATTGAATGTAGTTATTTTTATTTTTTCAAGAGTTTCGTTTGTTAGATAATACTATTTAAACATTATTTTGGATGATTTACATTTTAAAAGACATTGCTTCTACAGCGAGATACACACTAAAGGAGTTGAACAATCACAATTATTTTTCCGGGAAACGTCAAGTAATTCAGTTAATTATAGTACAATATCATTTTATGATGACGGGAAATTTGATAAGCGAATAAAACATTTACATTGTATTATTTAATATTATAACATTGATTGTTGTTGTTTAAGTCGATTGGTTGGTTTTATCTTTTTTAACACTGTAAATATAAATGTTAATTCAAATTACTAAAAAGAGTTATTTCTTAAGAATTCATTTATTTACCAAAGTCCTTATACGTTGCGAAGAAACCGAAAATAATCAAAGATAAATATTTTACATTTTATTTCGTTTTCTTATGAAATGTGAATAATTACATTCATATGATTTTAATATAATTGAACGTAACACTCTAAAAACTTGGAAATGTAATCCTGAATATATTTTAACTTTACAAACAACTAATTAAAAATGATTTTACACAAATATATATATATATATATATATATATATATATATATATATGTGATCTGAATGTATTACATTATGTATAATATTACAATGTTTAATTTCAAATCACTCAAACTATATTTATCCATTGCAAGAAGGCTTATATGGGTTAAAATAATGCTTTCATATTTTTACATAATATCAAGTAATTTAAATTTATTTCAGTTTCATTGTGTATAATTTATACTCAAAATTCAAGCTTGTATACATACATAAATATATTTTTCTTAAGCGTGATATTGCTTAAAATATTTAAATAAAAAAAAATTAATTTTATAACTTAAAAATAAAACATTTCGAATAGCTAATTTTTATTAAAACGTATTTTTTATGCAAGCTAAAATTCCTTGATTTATCGATGACTATGATTTTTCTATTTTTATATTCAAAACAAGATGATTATTTTATTTCAGACGTTGAAAAAAAACTTTCTTATTATTTCACAGTTTGAGCATTGTAAAATTGCTTAATGTAATTTAAAATATTTATTATTCAGTAACAAAAGAATTTAAATCGATCTGAAACTTAATAACAATACCGATTACAATGGATTACAGAGTAACTTCGAATATTGTATTTACAAAATAATCAATAACGATGATATTATTAGCGAGTGTATTGCACTTGTTGCATACTAATTTCAGCAGAATCAAGTGTAACAATATAAGTTCACGCATAGGCATGTATTTTACCATTTTTTAATATTATATTCAACAAGACGATATTTAAGTACGTTTATTCGAGAAAATAAAAAATATTATAGCTTCAGCAAGGTTTTCAGCATCGGACCGTGTACAACATTATATAATATTTTGATCGATGATAACGAATTTGCGTTCTTAAATATTATGAACGATAAACCATATGACTTGAATCTATGCAACAGCAGAATTACGAGACCTTAGTAAGCACACATACTCGTATTTGAAGTTATATAAGTATAAGTAAACTAGTTTTAATTGTTACAGGTAGGACTTAGTAAATTTATTTTTAAACTTAGTTGAACGTCTTCAAAAATAATAAATATGCTGTCCAATGTTTTTGAAATAAATTATTAATATATTGAATGTAACTTCTAAGCAAATGGACGTAATTTAATTTAAAATGTTTTTTAAATAAATAAATATTATATTTATTGCTCAAAGGTTATAAGTACTATAAACATTTAAACGAGCATTTTTAGTGTATTTATATTTGTGTGGGTGTGTATTAATTTAAAAAGCAAAAATGAAAAAGTATTTTATTCAAACCAAGTGCATCTACTGGACTATATCATTCGCACACACAAATAATTAAGAATTAATAAGAGCCGAAAATTTGTTTGCAAAAATAATTTATCAAACCATACACATTAAATATAATTCAATTAATTTCGCAATTAAAATGAAACGTAAAATTTTCAGAAAAAAATAATTATTAACTCATTATTTATGAAAATTAACAAACACAGTAAATAACACTTCACAACTTAACTTTTAAACAATCTCTTAATTATTTTCGTCTCTATACTGGATTTTATAAGGAATCAATCTGCAATTTAAATCACATAATTTCTAATTGCCCTTAAAAAAAAAAAGAAAACTAAACTGTGGATTTTTGCTTTGTTCAAAATAATATTTTATTACATAAATTTAAATTATATTACAGTGGTTGGAAACGCTAAAAACTGAGTACTTCAAATAAAATATATAAAAACAAATAAGTAAAATAAGGTTAACATTAATTACAATATTTTTATAGAATTTTAATAAATAATTAATTATAAGTTCTCAACAATTTAAGTATTTTTTCAACAAAAAATACTATTCCAAATTTATATCTAATATTAAATATCTTTTGATTTTAATATTTATGTGTAATTGTTTTGATATTATTATATTTATGAAACTCATGTTGGTCTTAATAATTATTTTTAATAGAGTTTCAATATAGTATTTTTTCGAGTTTTAAATTTGGATATTCCAAATCATCATGTACAAACTAATGATATAATACATTTAAACAGTTAAATAATAATAATCATTTTTTTTTTTTTTTTTTATATAGCATGCATATAACAAAAAAATACACATTGTTCATTATAATAAGATCATACAATTTATTAGAAATAAATGTTTAATTCTTTTCAAACAATCGAAACCTAAAAATGGTAATTTTACTAAACATTTATACTTATGAAAAAGATACAACATTTACACAACATTTATACAATAAAAAATAAAAATATTTCATGTTTTGAACAAATTGAGCTCATTAAAATATAAGATATAATGTCAGAACTAAAAATGTGCAAAAAACCTTTATGTGCAAACCCAAGTTTCTCGCGTAAAACAATAAATGGGCTGTTTGGAATGTTGGATCATATTACTGTGTACAAAAAAGGTAGAAGTAAAAACCAGTAGATTTCACTTTTAGAATTTAAAAATAATGGAACTTTTTTTACAATCATAAAATTTATCTCATTGAAATAGTCTTTCAAAAAAAAAAAAAAATTATCAAAATCGTACTTGTAATGCTATAACATTAAAATTTTACGTTAAAATGTAACGATATAACCATATAACTTTGTTCAATTAAATATTCTTCGTTATTTTGCGTATACATCATTATTTTTAGCTTTACTCTAACCATTGGGGTGAAAATAAAAAACATAAATACGAAATAGTTTCGAGTTTAAAACGAAAATATGTATGTTTATATATATATATATATTATGAGTGCACTCTCTAGTTAATGTGTGTGTGAGTAAATGTACGTAATTTCGTTATGGAAAACTGCACTACCAAACATTAAATTATCTGCGTAGCGTACACATGTACATTATTCGAGTTGCGTGCAAAAAAATATGTTAAGACTATAATTATTATTTGGTTATAGATGTCGGTTTAATAATATTAATGGTTAACTCTCATTGACCTCATTACTACGACTTTATGAATACAAATTGTAGCCCGTTCTCCTGTTATATTACGCTATATTAAAACACACTGTGCTGTGGCAGCACAACGTACGATATACTATGTGAACGGGGTAAATAAAACGTCGATCGTATTCGATTATAGTATTGATCTAAAATAATTGTACTCAATATAGCACATGAATAAGTATTTATTATTTTATAAACAAAATTATCAATAAAGTATGCCTACAATGGAGGCTCGATGTTTGTAATATAAAGTTATTTATACAAATTTCCGCCGGTGATTATTATAAACTTCGAATGATGACATTTTTACAATGATGATTATAAATTTATAAAAATATAATATAAATCAACTTTGTCGTTATTTATATGCCTATGAAAAAATATCAGCGAAAAACATTTATAATTGTTAAAATGTATAATGAGTGATGACAAGAAAAAAATCAAATAATCGCAACAATTATACTATACAAACAAAATGTAAAAACAAATGACGTCCAAATAACTCTGAAATTATACAATACCAAAAATGCATTGCATTTTTATAAGACCGCTAAAAAAAAATATTATATTTTATAATTTCAGTTTTTTTCAAATTAATATTATTATTTCTATATTTCTGGAACCTAAATATGAAAAAAATACAAATTTAATTAAATTATTAAATATTTTAACTATTTGTGCAATTTACGTATATTATAAATCATAAATGTAGAATAAACAATTATTTTATTAAACTGTTGTTTATTAATCCATAAAAACTAAAAATAAACTACAATATAACTAAAAAAGTGTTTTTATTTCGAATTTTATATGATATAAAATATCAATTTCAACTTCTAAAGGTTTGAAATTAGACTTTGGATGTAAATTATTATTATTGTACTATTGCATACAATGTTGGTAATTTGGTTTTAAACACGAAACATGATTGTTAGCAATAAATGCGTGGTCATATTTATACTATTTAGGTAAAAATAAAAATAAGCAACACGTAACATCCAACTAAAAAACATTTTTTGGCTTATTTTATAAAGCGAGTTAAGCAAGTTATATTTATATTCTGATTAAACCAGATTTATGTATTATTCATTCATACAGCTACAAGTGTAAAATAAAATAGATTTTCCTAAATATAAAACACACATATTGCATACAATTAATGTAAATTGAGTTTTCATAAAATCGCCTTAGATAAATATTTATAAATATAATAAGATAACAAATTTTTAATGTACAGTTTATGCCGTAAAAAATTAACCATTAAAATAATAAGAAATAATTCTCTTATAATCAGTCCAGTCGTACCTATAATTTTAAGGAAACAAATTGTATTAGTATTTTTATTTTCTTTATTTCAGTCAACCAAAACTTTTCAAACGGATAACCGTAATGAATTTTGAGTTAAAATAAATCTTTTAGTTTTAATTTTCACAAGAACGATAAAATTATATAAACCACTTGGTATTAAAAAGCATTTTTTTCTTTTCCCGAATTTTACATACCACTAATTTGTGTTATGTAAAATTCGACTAATACCACTAATTTGTGTTAGTCACACTATGATGGGTAAAGGGAGTGTACAGGATTAGGATATTACAAAAAGGCTAGCATAAAAAATATTAAGTTTTATGTAATCCCGACATTTTGTAATGCGAAATTGCAATGACTCAGTATATACTACACGACGGATGGATAGTGTTATGGGTTTAATTTTCAAGAAATTATTAAATAACGTAAACTCGCAGTATAAATATGAACATTTTAAACGATTTTATCAAAAAACCAAAATTGTGTGGTCCAGACTCGATTAAAATCATGAAACATACTAGCTCTACTACTTTAGCTAGTTTAAGACAAAATTTTTATCACGTTGCGATTTTGATATAAATGTCATTCTCGGTTATGCTATTTTCTTGTTTGATCCACATTATCTTTTCGGAGTAAAATTTTAATAGCATTGGCATAAGTAATAAAGTGATACTTAAATCAACACTATAATTAGTTCCGGAGAGAAAGGCAGGCTAACCCCCGCAATAAACACAATGTTTTATAATTAAAAGTTTTCTCGTTATGCTCGGAATCAAAAATTAAATAATAGCCGAACTTTACTAAATCAAGTAAGTAATACAATGGTTTATTACGTTTGTTGTCTATAAATTAAATGCAGCCAATTTACAGATTCGCTCCGTATTATAAAGTTCTGATGGTTTCAGTAGCGTAATACAAATATCGCAAAAATAATAATGATCACTGTTCGACTTAACCAACGGAACTGTCAACACTCGTATTGAAATTTCTTATTCGTGTACCAAGGAAGTACACTCAATCGACTTTTATAATTTTTGTTTATAATTTATCCATTATTTAAAAGATTATATGTAGTTTTTGTTCCTTTTATTTTAGTAAGTACACATAAAGTAACGCATTAAATATCAAAAGAAAAAATATTCATATTGGAAGAATAATAAAAAATGTATTTTTCACTCATATAAAACTATAATTTTGTGAGTATAAATATTCATAAATCAATGAAAATTATAAAAAAAGTATGTGTGTAATGAATTAATAATATATATGAATTAATATATAATGATCGGGATTCAACAAGTAAATATGTCTAGGACAAAATGGTAGCTGCGAAAGGGTATATGAAAGAAATCACAGGAAATATAATATTATGAAACCATAGGATTCAAAAATGTTGAAAATATGTTTTTTTTTTAATCGTTTTATATAAAACAAAAACTTAAAATATTTTTTTGATTTAACTTTTAATATGTAAACTAAATAAATATTAATCTAATTTTATCTTTTTTTTATGATGCAGATTCTTACACAGAATTATAAAAAAATACAAAACTGTTTTGATTAAATTACATAAGATTGCATTTTATATAAGTATGAAATATATTAATTTATTTGATTATGATGTACCTATCATAATTGTTCCTTAAAGTACAATAAAAATAATTAAAAATCATATCCTGTATCCGTCGAGACGATATTGTCCACGTCCATGGATTTAGTCATTCCGATATCAGATTATTCTATACAAATTTAATTTTAAATACCTACTACACATATAAACTATTATCTGACATACAATTTATTATCAACATTACAAGTCATAGGACGGGATATATATATAAATAGTAATAACATATTATACGTACGCATTTCCCGTGACAAGGATTTAGATGTCATAGTACTCTCCAGGTGGTCCGTAGCCAACGCCAGTATCCAGAGTAGTAACGTCAACGGGAACTCGACCATTTCGTTACCTAAAAATATCGCCCAAAACAACTATTAGTCCATTGTAAGATAAAGAATATTTTGTGTTTTTAATAAATCAGTACACGGGTGCCAATTTAATGGTGTGTTGATGAAAGGTATTGTAAGTACACACAATTATTGTCGTCAAATGTGTATTCAATCCAATCTTAAGAATGGAGGATACCTGCGATTTATCCATTTTTTTTTTCAATTTGTATGTAAATTATATAGATGGAACTTTATATTTTTTATTTCGAATGAAATGTTAATTATATTTTAGAAATTAAAATCTTTTTAAAATACTTAAAATAAAACTTTTTAAAAACCTACTGAAATATGAACAATTTTCAGTTCTACTTACACGATATTTTTTTTATCAAACAAATATATTGTAATGTTATATTATTTGAATTGTCGCTAAATAATATATAAATATATATATATATATATATATATATATATATATATATAAAGTTTAAATGGAAATAATTAATTGTATTTTGAGCAAAATTAAGAAACCGCACATATTTTACAGATGTATTGCTGACAGTAAGTTTATTAAACGTTATAATCAGTGGTGCGATGAAGCGTATACGTGAGTATACAGCTTATAACAACTTCTTCATATTTTGGTTGATGCGTATACTTATAATATGATTTGTGATACACAGGTATATGAGTATACTAACTATACTATAAACTTTATAGCCATAAACAGTATTAATTAATTTTTTCCTTTTTTCTAAAAAATCCATATTAAACATTGTTATCCATATTAACACATTTATTAGGAATGATAATTGTATTGCACAATTATAGTTTAGAAATTATTAAACTGCAGCAAATTGCTACAGTAGTCTTGAATTGTATTTATTGATTATTATTTTATTAGGGAATGTTATTGCTCATGGACAGAACAAATTGAAGGGTGAATAAGAATTAAACTAATTCACCCATTTTACTTACTTACAATAAGCGTATACTCAAGACTTATTTTAAAACTACTCGTAGATCACTAATTGTAATTATTATTTATTTATAAATAATTTAATATTGATACGTTATAGATTGAATGAACTTATGCCATATCGTGAAATGATATAACTCCTTTATAAATAGTTTTTATCATTTATTATTGTTCATAATAATTACTAAGTATTAAAATAAATAGGGATAACACGTGATTTCACCTCAGTGACGCTCAAGTAAGCGAGAGGGTAGTGGATATAAAACTATCTAGATACAATACGTAGTTTAGGATATTAGTATATATATATATAAATACGCACACATTTATATACATGGAGTAATGGGTTGTTGTCAAGGTATTTTAGTGTCGATCACATACCAGCTAACTCGAGTCCTCAGGAATCAAATAATCGAAGATAAGGAGTCACCTTAGACACCTTAGTCGATTGCTCTAAAAAGTGCCATTTTAGAATTATACCGCGATGGCAGATGGGTCGTCGGGTGTGAGATAGGGCTACAATATCAAAAACTACGTGTAAGGCCGCCGGTAATTGATTATTCTATCGACGGTGTTCACGTTGTCCGTAATGACAGATTTGGTAAGAGCTGGTAGATCGTAAAAGTCGGCAAATAGGTGGATGCTCGTCACCGATCGCTATCGAATAATCACCGGTCGCCAAAACTGGTCATCATCGTTTCCGCTGTGATCTTCTTACTGCTGTTTCGGTTATCGTTTCGAAGGTAGTGTACTGGTATTACGTTACCTTTATAATCCTATATTCTCTTATTAGGAAGATTCGAGTAGAGAAAGATTGAAGATGAATATGAATGGGGTTAGCTTTTTCGTCGGCTGCTCTCGGTTTTTATATATTTTACCGTACCGACTAGCAAAATAGTCGTGGGCGGCCAACCATGATGTGTTTTATAACGATACGGTTTTTCATGTTACTCGGTTGTTATTTCTTATGTGAGAGTGGATTGGGATCTATGTATCGGAAATGATATCCCCTTTCTGTATTTATGCCTTTTCTGTCCATCGTTCCTCTTTGTGATCGCCAATCACTTATTATATTAATTTAACTTCCGATATACTTTGTAACTTTTATAACTTTCTTGTTTTCCGTTTGTCTGTTGATACATAATTTGTTGTCATGTGATTGGTGACCTTGAAAAAGGTCTTTTTATATAAGTTGGTTGTTCTGTACCATATTAGTATTAAATAGTTTTAAAAGTTAATGTCTACGCGGTTTGATATTATGACAATGTGCATTTTGTACTTACGAGTAATCAAAAAAAAAAATTAATAACTAACAAAATTGTCATATACATGACATTTATTTCGTTAAAACAACAGGATTTTTAACGGCAATTTTGAATGCAGATTGTAAATGAGAATTGTGATTTTTTTGTGTTTGAAATGATTTTTTTATTTTTTTATTGATGAATCTGTCTGGGTGGTTGGTAAATTAAATTTGAAAAATTTCTGAATTTTACTTTGCTTGTCCAAAAAGAAAATGAAGTATTGAATATTTAGGAATTTTAGTAATTTTTCTAAGAACAGTAATCATAAAATTAAGACTCAATACCAGTGACTTTAAATATAATAATACTTTTAAAACCGAACTCTGAATAAAAAGTGATACAAATTATATACTTTCACTTGTAATAAATATAAAATCGTCTACATAAAACTTAAAGAAATAAATAAATAACAAATTATTTTAGCAATGTGAATTACAAAACAATACAAGTGCTAATGAATTACTGCTAAATCAATACAATTATCAGACTATAGTGAATATTTGGATCTAATTACTGAAACTAATCTATTGAATAAATACTGAAAATAAAAAAAAAACCATTTTATTGAGTTTTATTTTTTATAGTTATTTATTTACACTATGCTTATAATGTTTACTGTCAACACAATTTGTACACATTGTTGACATTTTAAATGTTAGTTACATTTGACATTAAACGTGAAATTACAATGTAACATCAATATTTTTTTTTTTGTCATTATTCTGTTTAAGTATTTTAAATTAACTACAAATATGTTTCGTTAACCTATCTTTAGAAATGCATTTTTTAATTGTAAATCATTGTGAAATTATCAAAAACTAAAAGAAAATCTTTCCGTATTAGGATTTCTTAAAATTTTTCAAAAATTATATATAAGATCGGTGTAGTATAATATTATTACATAGTATTTCAGTAATTTTCGGTACCTAATGAATGTCAAACAAAAATTCGAGTTATAAGCAAAAATTCAACTAAAATTACTTCAACTAATCTATAAATTCGAGTTTTTAAGGACATTTATCATACATATTATACATTATTAGGCAGGAGCTATCCAGGGAGATACAAGAAAAAATAAAAAAAATAGGATTGATTACATTAATAGTTATTTTAATAATTAAACACATTTACTACATAGAATAGTTTTGACAATAAAAATAACCAATAATTATAATACTGTATTTTGTGCAAATTATACAGATAATTAATTGATCAATAATTTTTAAGTTTTATACATGAAATAAACTGTTTTTCTGTATAATAATAACAGTAATTTAAACATTTTTAATATAACTTTAAAAGTATCAACTATATGAATGGCTCTGTTATTGTGTATTATATTAAATGTATATCATATTTCGATCGTGTAATTTTTTGATATTATTTTTCACAGTAAGTTTAATTTTTTTTTATAATATTTCTTTTAGAAAATTATGAATAACAACATAATAAAAACTAAATATCACGGGAGAAAAATGAGAAATGTGAATTATAAACTTTAATTGGTATTTAAAAACTGTAATATACAATAAGAATTTACTTGAATGGGAGCATAGAACTGTTGCCAAAATTAGTCTTCCCGACTAAAACTACGATTTGTTACGTTACTATGAATAGTTGTTCAGTGTCCTATTCTTAATATTCAGAAAAAAATAATTATCTGGGTGTTTCGTCTTAAAAGTAATTTGCTTCCGCAGAAATTAGTCATTATTTTTCTTCTGGCCATTTTCACAACATAAGAGTACATGTGATATCTATCCTGAAATGTTAACAAAACGTCAAGCTTTTACAAATCTGTTCATTACTTTTCTTACTTATTTTGTTAATGGCATTCCACGGAAATGATTAATATTTCAATTATTTGTTCCCTCTTTTTTCTTTATAATTCCATTTTCATTGTTTCCTTCGTAGAACTCGGTTACGAACAAATAAATACATTTATTAACCATGCAACATATCGTACCACTTTATAAAAACTTCATTCATTTTTTATGACTACTGTCCCGTCATCTTATTAAAAAAAAAAAAACTAGATAATTATATTTTATGTTCATCCACTAAAGTCTTAGATACATCTACAATCGCGGTAAAGTTTATAGAACAGTAGTGTGAAAATTAATGCTTTTAAATTTGGCATTTCGGTAAAAGGTAAAAAACAATATTACAAAACGATATTTTCTTCGAAAAACTTTGATTGAAATAAATAATCACTCGATTTCATGGATACTGCCGAGCCCCATACAGCACGAAAATCACGTGTCTGTATTGTGATTATTGACCCCATTGAGTTAAGTAAGGCCAAAAATATTTCACTGATAGAAGTGTTAAATATCGCACAATTTCCCGAAAAAATGTTCATGCTTCATCTGGGTGACCGCATATTATATATCTAAATATCAAACGCTGTCCTTTTATCACACTTGTAGAAAGATACGAATGGAACACCTGAGTACTGCGATGATGCACTTTTATATTTATATATTTTCAATAATAGCATGTGTGGATCTATTTACGTGGGTACTAAATGAGCATCTAAATACTCGAATCTATCATAATGTTATGTTTAAATATTTAGGTAAAATGTATTCATGTGACTCTAGTACAAGAAGTATTTTACCGACGTCCATCGTTCCGGTTTCTTCCATGAATTCCTAAATCTTATAAATTCTCTTATATTCTCGCCAACGTATTGATCGTGAACAACATGTGAACATTATAAATTGTTTTTGAAACATAACACGAAACACCGTTTATTGGTTTTATTTTCGACGCTCAAAAATTATCAATCCAGTATATTATCAAACAATTTCAAACATCAGAAGTTATGGTAATGATGTGTACTTTCTATAAACAAGATTATGAGTTATCTAATATATATATATATATATATATATATACATATAAAACCATTTCTTTCAAATGCATTTAAACGTTGAACGTTGCATATAGCAGTTGAAAACTTATTGGATGTTTTGGTACCCCGAAAACGGAATTATGTCAACATAAGGTTTATAAATAATTTACTTATTCAGCACTTTTTATCGGTTATGTAGTTTATTGAAATATTGCTTTACCTTAATCAGGTACGGTAAAAATATTTTAAGAACACTGGTGTTGTCAAACATTTCAAAAATAGTCACTAAGATTAACGTTTACTAATCATTAAATTAATTGTTATGTTTGTACACGTTATTATTGTATGACACATCGAAAATCATCGAGAGAAAATATAATATAAGTTGTATTTTTTTTCCATAATTTCCTTATAAAAGTTGAAAGTTTCTTCAATATTATATATTTTCAGTTTTATAAAGTGGTTATAAAAAAATGTTAGTTCATTATTTCGTATCCAACATGTAGCTGAAGAACAAATACTTAGTTACAGTAAACAACTTAACAGTATAATAGTACCGTTAAAATATAGTATATTTTTTTTTAATTTTATATAGATATATTATAGTGGTCCTTACTTAATATATTTTATATAGGTACTGGTACTTTTTTTTATGACAATTTCTCCTAATCTATTATTATAACTCATACATTTTTAATAAAAAGTAATAATCATTCATAACTAATTTTAGTAAATTTGAAGTTTGTATTTATGTAGTATTTAACTATGAAACAACACACTTCTTCGAATGAATTTAATTCTCTTGTACTGATTTTAAATTGATCACTGAATAATACAATTTCAAGGAAATAAATATTTTTTGCCAAGGTTAAATGTTTTTTTTTTTTTTTTAACTCGTTAAGTTAAGTTAATATAAGAAAAATTATGTCAAGTTAAATTAAAAGTTACCAATATAGTTTTTTAACTTCATAAAGTTAAAAATGAATGGATAAAGAAATTAATTAAGTTGAAATTAAATTAGTTAAAAAAAAATTACACTTAATAATATATTAATCATTTATGTACAATAACAATACTATAGGGCCTATAGTTACTTTTTTTTTTTTTTTTTTTTATTAATTAAACATAAGACTTTCCTAGCCTAAGGCTATCTAAATCTAGGGATATTGAAAGTTTACATAATTTTTAACATTACAACATGATAATTAGAATATTTTAAATACTGAGGATAATTACAATTAGTAATAAAAATGTACATAAGTAAGGTGATTACAATAATATTCTGATATTTACATTTACAATAGTATAACTATAAATAGCTGAACTTTATTATTATCTATATTATTCATATTCTATTTACATCATGTTTCCAATTCAATACTATATTTATATTTTATAATTTTCGAACTATAATAGTTTTTTGCTGGGAGTTTTAAATTAAAAAAAATAAAAAAATTTCCCTGTATAGTTTCGAACATTGATATGAGATCTTTATCGAATAAGGATTACCTACATATTACAATAATATTTCTCAGTTAAATAAAATTATTTGAACGATTAGTTTATACAAAAATATATAAAACTTAATTAATTCTTAATTCTAAAAAAATTTACTTGAAGTTAACACGTTATATACTTTTAAAAAATAACATAGGTATTAAATTGAAAATCAATTTAAAAATTAAGTACAGAATAATTAACTTAGTTAATATTAGCTTAACGTTTTAACATAATTTTAATTTTTTAACTCGTTAATACCCAGCTTTGGTTTTTGTTACACATCGTGTCAAATAATAAACACTTGGTTGTCGTAATGTAATTCCACGGGGGAAGGGGTGAACCTATAGGTTAGGTTTATATTAGGTTTATATTAGACAACATATATAATATTAAGTACAAATCATTTAAATGAAAAAAAATAATCAATTTCATGATATTGTGACTCGATTTATGATGAGAAAATTGGCTATTAATTACGTTTTATTACTACAAACAACATTTTATGAAGAAATATAAACTAAACTCAATTGTCACAATGAAACTATTAATTTAATGATATTTTTACTAATAATCTTATTTATGTAAAATTACATTCAAAATTATTTACATCCATTAATTGCATATAATTATAGTATCAAATAAAATTGGGGGAGTATAGTATGATATTTTTATAGTTACAAATTAAGAGCCACCCTTATCTATATATACATATATAATGTTAACTTTATAAAAATAAAATATATATAATATGATTAGTATAAATTGGTTATTTTAATAATAATAATTATAATAAAATACAAAATATAAATTAAATGTAAGTACATTTATATATTAAATTATACAATGTAATATCGTATATGTATATCGTAAAAGTTTGATCTCATAAAATCAAAAATCGTTGATCAGAATATGCTATTACACACAATAAAGCTTTTTAAGAACTAAAAGGTATAAAACTCATACAATAGAACTCCGATAGTATAAATGTCAATCAATTGGACGTTAAATTAACCGGATGAGAAAAGAAAGTTAGGTTAATAATTTTTAATAACTTGTAAATTGGACTGCTGCTTTATGCTATTTAAAACATGGAAATATGTACGAAATTGTTCTATAGAATGTTCATGGAATAAGTTACTGAAGCAAACTGAAGATACTCAAGACGTGGAATTAAATGTTTAAATATCTGAAATATAGAAGTGTATAAACCAAATTCACGTATTTGCAGATTGTGATTAAGAGAATATAAATAAGTAGTTGCTTATGAATATAAATGATCTTGGATATCAAATAATTTCAGGTGATGAAATAGTTCGTAGCTTATTTGTGGAAGATGATACTGATAGAGGAAAATGAAACACAATCTGAATGAAGGTGAAGATGGATCGTCTAATTCTACAACTTTTGATGCATTAGATTTGGTGTTTGATTGGTTTTAGAGGAAATTATTGAAATAAATGAGATTCAGAGACATAGCTACTCTAAGAAGAAAGCCAACTATGAATTAAAGTAAAGTAGCATGTTTTTAAAAAAAAAAAAATAATAATAAAAGATTGTGTCAATTCTGCTTTATGTTTTTATGTACTAAAATGTGTTATTTTAATTATAGCTTATTCTTTTTAAATATAATATTATAATAAAATAATCTATTAACTGTTAAAAATTTCAAATTAAACATAAATAATAAATATATCCATACAATATATTCATATAACTATATAACTTTTCATATGTTATAAGCAGTAGCGGTGTGTGAATGAAATTTACGGGGTGACTTAATTTTTGTGTAAATATCGGTTATTATTGAATTTTTGATAGCAAATTATTCTACTTCATTCTAAGTTTTTAATTTAAACTAGATACTGAAAAATTGATTATTCATAGTTTCTTGTATACAATATTATGATAGGTTTATATATATATATATATATAAATAATTTCTATAGAAATTCAATTCAAACTTTAATTAATTAATATTTATTTTATAGACACAGATTTTATAAAAATAAATTAAAACTGATAAAATAACAATCAAATTAATTTATATATTAATATGATAACAATAAAAATATTAAAATTAAAACGAATGTTAAAACGTGTCAGAGACTAGTCTCCCGGAATCCGTACAGTAACCATTATCGATAATGAATTCCCCCCCATCTTTTATTTACCTCCTATCTATTAGAATTGAGACTGTCGTTCGACCGTCTCTTTCGTTTCGATGCCGTCGTCCGTCGTTATCGCTAAATCCGAAAATAGTTCAGAACGTATTTTCATTGAATCATATGTATTCACACCACGATAGACATAACATAATATACACATGCATATATATATATATATAGTAAATATAATTAACAACAGTATATTATTTACACATAGATTACACAAATACTTGAAAATAATTTAAAAAATTAAAACAATTTTTTTTTTTTCAATGTTATAATTATTGGGGAGACGCCGTCTCAAAGTTTCCCCTGACGCACCGCCACTGGTTATAAGTCATTCATCCAGATATTTGCTTATACGGACCACCCTTTGCATTAATTTGTCCGGATAATCGAAGTTCTTCTGTATTTTAGAAAACGTGCTGGTCTGAAGAATATATTTTATATCTTGCATTTACCTTACCATAAAGACCATCGATATCCTTATAATAACCAAAAGATTATTTAAGCATTATAATGTTTTATAAAATAAGAATAAATTTAAACACTGCTCGAGTTCAATTACTGTTCGTGATAGTCAATAAATAAAACAGCTTAAATTCAAATATTAATTAAAACCTTTGAAATTAAATAATATAGAGGAAATAATCATTGTTTTAGATTGTAACAATATACATTCATAGGAGAAAAAATTAATTTTATCTCGAGGAATAAATAAAGTAAAACTCTATAATTAAATACCTAAATAAAAGTACCTATGTATGAATATATTTTTTTTTAACCACGATCTTGTGGAGGAAATTGAGTCTGTTTTCATATGACATAGCTTTTTGAATCTTTATATTTAATAAAAAAAAAAAAAAAAAAGAGATATACATTTGGAACAATAAATTATAATTTCCAAGAAAAATGTAATTTAAAATATTTCAATTGTCATTTTTTCGTTTCAATTTAAACTGAGAAAAAAACCTGTATTAATTATTATGAGTACCGTCATAAGTACCTTTAAAATGCAATAAATAGCGACATATATTTTTATTACTTCATTAAAATTTAATAATAATACTACATCTTGTATAGATCTTAAACCGGTATATATAGTACCTATACTGAAATTAGGAAAAATACATAAATTCATAGTTTAACGATAAGTGGGTAAGAGTATTCATCAAAGCATATAGTTTTTGTGTCTACAAAGTATAATAATTTATTGTGACATGAACATATTATTGTAACCGAACATAATCACCATAAAGTAATATGTATGTTAAAAAAATGAAAAAAAAATGAATATGTGAATAAAATGATTATAATTTATTTTAATTCAACATTGATAAACATGGTAAAAACAACCATCAGGAGGTGTAAACCTACCTATACGCTATAACGTTCTGATTATTATATTAATCAGAAAATTACAATCGCTGCATGTGTAGCCGACCACGATGTATCCGAAGATTATTTATCCAGAGACACAGAAATGTATTCAAAATATCAGAAATATATGTAAGCAGCTATGTTATAAGATTTTCTTTTAGTGATAGGTCTAGGAAAAAATTGTTATACATTTGATTATTGGAAAGAAATTAAAGGAATTATAAGAAATATTTAAATATAATTAAATGATGAAATATACTAATAACTCTCACACGATAACTTTTATGTAAAAATATCAATTATATAATATATATTTGAATCGATTTTTATGTATTAAGAAAAATCTACTTGGCATCTTTTGTCAAAAGGTTTTTCTTTATTTTTTTATATACTTTTATTCTTCGGTTTTTAAAATAAGTATTAATTTTCTTTATACTATTTTATTTTATTTTATTTTATTTTTACGGATCTTTTATTTTTTATTTTGAATAAATAATAACTATTAATAAGTATAATATTGGTTCCGCTTTATCGGATGTAATACTTTTTGTGTAAAAATCAAGTTAATATTTAAAGAAGATATTATTTAAAATTAAAATAATTTTGGATAATATTAAATTTAGGGTTTTGATTTTATACAGATGTCATTATACAAGAACTGAGAAGGAAATTTAACAAAAATAAAAAACAGAAGAATTTAAGAATTTATTTATTTATTTTTTTTTTGTTTACCATGCTGATGAATTTGATTGAAGTGGTATTTTTAGTAGGAACATCCGTTATATGTATATTTTTTAAAATTCTATAAAGAAAAATCATATAATTGGACAAATTTTCGTTGATCGTTTATAAATGAGTATTTATTTGTTATTTAATTGCTCTTTTATGTTGCCGGAAATGTTGATACATATAGTAATAATACTTATTTATGAATGAGGTGTTTACTAATGATGGGTTGCCTACGTCGTGCATAATTATACCTTTTATTCAATATTGGTTCTATATCTGCTCTTACTAATTAACTTGATATTTTATTAATTATGCCATAGTTTTATCATTTTTGTAATGTGATAAGGTACCTACTACAGTAAAAAAAATAATTTATGACAAGATAATGAGTGAAAATAAAAACTTTCATAAATTATTCAATAACATTAATATTAATTATATTAATAAATATTACTATATCGATATTTATATTTTATTTTCATTGCATCGATAAACAGAATATATTTATAAAAACTATATCAATAACAATTGTATTATAAAATAATTAAATACTGCTCTTTGTAAAATAAAAACTCAAAAATATTGCTATCAACGTAACCATATGCAAGTGTAACCATTTGCATGAAACATCATATTTAAAATTATTATGAAGGCCTCATATTCTTATTAAACTATTAATATTTAACAATATTCTAAAGATGTTCAAGTAAAAAACAATTGGTATATTTTTTATACACATCTTCTGTAATGCAAAAACAAGTGTTTGATAATAAAATAAAAGAACTGAAGGTCTAAAAATACATACGTATTATTGAAGACAAGTATTAGTAAATGCGTACTTGAGTATAATACAATCTCAGCATTTTAAAAACACTAATTTTATGCATTAATTATAGTAATCATTTATTTGCGATTATTGATTTATGTGTTCAATTAATATTTTTTATTTACTATATTTGAGTACAAATAATGTTTAAAATTATGGTTTATCAAAAACCAACAATTAAAATTAATTTATTTTGTAACAATCCACTTTTTTTTTTACTCAGGATCTATTAATTACATCGATTTTTGAATTCATAATTCCAAAAATATAGTTAAGTATTTGGGAAAATAAATGCTAAGTTAATATTATTAATTAATTTCTATGAAAATGTCCAAAAATTATATTTTTTTTTCGTTACGATATTATTATTTCAAATACAACATTCTTGAATTTTGAATATTTTATAAATTAATTATTAAATAATAACTATTAAATATAAGGTACATAATGTATTCATTATATATACCAGGATTTTTTAAATTAATATTTAAGTATTATTCTTGCATTGATAATGTACGATTAGATAATCAACAGCAAAACTAATATCGTGTAACTTCTATCGAACTAATAGGAATTTGTAGAAGAAGAAGAATGTCCATCCGGAAACTACAGAAATAAGTTGTGGCGTTTTCGAGTTGAAAAACGTCTTGATTATGAACACACGACAATTGACATCCCACAAATCTATGTCATTATGGTAATTTTTATTTTTTTACCAGGCCAATGCTATAATTATAATTATAATATTACAAGACATGAGTTTA
The DNA here is from genome assembly GCA_034509805.1 of Sipha maydis. Classification (NCBI taxonomy): domain Eukaryota; kingdom Metazoa; phylum Arthropoda; class Insecta; order Hemiptera; family Aphididae; genus Sipha; species Sipha maydis. The sequence goes on along the minus strand of JASXSY010000626.1, from coordinate 77,520 downwards.
GAATATTGAATCAGCTATTGTTATAAATTATAAATGATAGACGAAGGCCGATGCGAAAAATGGGAAGTGAAAAAGTATCATATAAACATAAATGTGAACATTATCGGAAGAAGAAGGGAATCACGCAATATAAAAAAAACTAGCTCCTTTCTTAGTGATACATTGATTTGTAATAAATTAATATAAGTTAATAGTTTATTATTATTATTATTATAATACACTACGTTATTAAATACACTTGTAACAAGCGATGCTATTTTACGTCACATTACCGACCAGTTCATTATACACCATATTTGCTATCTATCATATTATATTATTGTATAATATAGTATATGGTATATAGTAGTATATGGTATTCTATTATTTAGATTTATAAAATAATTCGATGTCTAAATTTTTAGTTGTGTGATAGAATTTCATGATATTTTACGGAAAGTGATTTGTATTTTTAAACGATAATAAATAATTTGTAATTTAACAACACTATAATATATTTCGGGGGGGGGGAGAAGAGTTTAAACCCCTCATTACGTTCGCTTATGCCCCTCCCACAAGATTTTTTTATATTATTTTTCGGAATCTGTGATTATAAGTTAAATTGTATTATTATGATTACTCGCATGTCAAGCCATCCCAATATCGATAACCCAATATGATACCCAATTTTGTGATTATAATAGAAACTGTTTTTAATATCAACATTACAACCTATAATATAATCATAGATAACAAAGAAAAATCTATTATCTATAGTTGTAATAAATATTCTGTGTTAGTGGTTTTATTTTTATTAAACTTTTTAGTTAATAGTTGGTTCTGTTGTTTGAATTCCATATTGATTAATATCTTTCATGTTTTTAGACGTTTTGACGTTAACTTGTCAAAACCAAATGTTCACATTTTACCCCCCTCCCCCCAAAATGAAGAAAAAAACGATACAGTCTTAAATGGTATTTCATGGATAGGTTAGTGAATATTTTCCAAGCAGTCGAAGTCATCGGCCATTGGCTTGTATAGACATACGCGTATACGACGCTTACGTATCATATTGTCATGATATTTTTTCTATTTAAAAAATAGAATAAAAAGTATGAAGAGATCTTCTTTTCATATCATACATTTTTATTACTTTAAGTATTAATATACTTTTTGAGCCCGCGTGACCATTATTTTTTTCTCCCCTCTGCTGAAGTTTAATTAATTAAGTAGATACTATAAGAATATGACAATGGAATAATCGAGCCGTGAAACCAGGGGAACAATACTTTTTACAAAATTCGAACTGAAATATCGACATTTTGACGAAGTAATTTTTTTCTTTCGTTATTTTCTTTCTCCATATTTTTTTCCCCCCCACCCGCGTCTATTGTATTAGTCAATTGCTGTATGGTGTCTAGGTGAACATCTAACAAACATTTGTCGGTGTGTATATATAACCAACAACCCATCTTGTAGAGGTGTACGGTTTAATACTACGTGAATAAATCATCCGAATACTTAGACAATATTATACATGACAGCAAACGGAAATATCTTAGCGTTGATAATGGTATTGGTACACGAATATATCAACATCGGTGTGAGAAATAGGGGAGGAAAGACTGCATTTGAAAAAAGTTACATAATATTAACAATAATAATAATAAAAAGATTATTCAAAGTACATTCTCGCGGAGGTGAAGAAGTATTGTATAATATAAAGGAGAAACGTGAATTATTTATAATAATAATTAGGAAGGTGAAAAATTTGCGTTCAGTCGAAAAGCGTCGGGGAAATGGAAATGATCAACATTGTAATAAATAAAATCATCTGGATTTTTGAGACACGGAGAACAATGTATTTCATTTTTATTTTTATAATATTATAATAAATGTGTTTCGGAGACGAAACCATTAATATTTATATGAAAAAAACATGAGTTTTTATTTCATAGAATGTTACCCTACATCGGCGCAATGTGTATACTATATGAAATTCAGTTTTGCTCTAAACAAAATTACAAGTTGACCCATTTCCGTATTGACAAGAATTCGATTTATTTATACAGTAACTACTTTGTTAATGTTTATGCAGAAATGTATTGGTGTCCAATATATTAGATTAGGTGAAAACTGTTTCGGAAATCGAACATTTATCCAATCACGTATTTTAACAATATAACATTGAATATACAATTAATTAATATTTATTTATAAACGAAAACAAAAGCGGCGTTCATAATCCAAATCCCAGATTATCCAGCATTAGTAAATAAATCAAAATGCAAAAGGGTCTGCGATATAATTAAGTTATGCGCTAATGACGAAAACGACTAAAACTATATTGTAATATGATTCATCAACATTTCGTGGAGTCCATATACTATGTGAATGAAACCAATACTTATAACTTTTTTTCTAATATAAAAATATTAAATGAGATAATATGTAATAGGTATGATATGTAATCACTTTATATAGACTATATACGTATTTACGTATTACGTAATCAGTGGGCATTACGACGAAATACTCATCGAGTTCTGAGTAACGTTATGAATACGATTTTTCGGGTAGACCGTTACGATGAAGAAGTTTAATGCGAACCGATAACTAATATAATATTTAGCCATTTCCGACGTTTAGGCCATTTAGCCCAGCGAAATAACTTCATATTCTTCTCAAAGTGTCTTAAATCATTAAGTTTAATTAACGTGCCTTTTATAACTTATGCTATCCACTGCATTCCTTGAGTTGATTGGAAACGTTCGAATAGCAGTAACCATTGTAAGTACTTGGAAATTACTAATGTATTTACATTAGAAACTTACCAATTATTAAAATCGTTCTGAGGGTTGATTGTTTCCATACCGTGATAATGTAGTGCAGTAGAATGTATTTATTAGATTTTCAAAAATTCATATTTATTTAAGTATTAACAGTTTTTTAAAATTTAATTTCATCTTTCGCTTGTACAACTACCTTGTGTTAGGATCATAAATAACTATACTATTGAAACCTCTGAATAGTGGGCACTTTCAGACACCAACATTTTGTTCGCTATTCAGAGAGGGTAATTTTTAGATTCTGAACGGAGTGAAGAATGTATTGATTTTACAATGATGTGTGTTTTTATTTTTTTTTTATTTTTGTGTCTGTCGACACGATTTGGGGCAGTAAAAATGCTTCGATTTCCTTATGTAGCAACTTTTCTGAAAGAAAAGTGAATCTATTTGGTACTTTGGGGGTCAAAAGTAAAAATTTTTCAATATTTTTTAAATGCGAAGGGAAAAACCATAAAAAAATTTGGGAAAAACGGGAGTTATTACGCAAAACCAGTTTTCGACATAATACAATTTTTTATTTTGCTATAACTCAAAAACTAATCGATGTAAATACTTGAAATTTTCACAAAATGTTTATATTAGCATTCTCTATACACCATTAAATTTTCAAAGTATTTTGACTTATATTGAGCTATTTATAGACAATTGAAATTTTCAATTTTTTTAAGTATTTTTTTTTTAAATAACGATAAAATTTTTTGGCTGCCCAGAAAACCTTGAAAATTTAATACAAGGTTTTTTATAAGTTGTTCCTTAACTGATAAAAAAAAATCTAAAATCGTAAGTCACAATTTTTTTTTATAAGTGCTCAAAATTCCAATTTATACGAAATATGTAAAAATCACGATAATTTGCAAGTTATTTTGTAGATAAAAATTCATAAAATTTTTTCTGTTCATACTTAAGGTTCAAAATTTTAACACTAGGTTATCTATAAGCTACTCTTCAAAAATCTTTAAAAAAATTTCTACCGGAATTAGAGGAAAAAATGTTATGACTGTCTGAAATTTAAATATTTACGAAATTGCATAAAATAGCGATTTATTCTCAAACGATTTTAAATATTTGTTATAATTCAAAAAGTATAAAATGCAGATTTTTGAAATTTCTACCAGCTGTTAAGATTGGTATTTCCTTTATGTCATATTTTTTTCAAAATATTATATTGATTTTTAAGCCACTTATAGGCATTTAAAATATTCGATTTTTTTACATTTTTTTTTTATAATCGGTGATAAAAAAATTTGGCTCGTACAAAATACTTGAAAATTTAATAGAAGATTCCACAGAAGTAGTTCTTAATTTCATTCAAAAATTATTAAAATCCATAGGCACAATTTTTTTTTATAAGCGTTTAAACAGCGAATATTGACATAAAATTACATGTAAAATATAATATAATGTATAATATTCTAGACTGACAAAGATATCGGTTTTTTTTTAAAATGGTCTAACTCAAAAACCAAAAACTGCAACAACTTGAAATTTTCACCAAATCTTTATATTGACGTTTTCTATACATGTTTAAGTTTTCAAAGTATTTTGACATATTTTGACTTATTTATAGACAATTTAAATTTTCGATTTTTGTAAAATGTTTGTTTTTAAACATCTATAAAATTTAATTGGTTGAGCGAAAACTCTTGAAAATTTTATACTAGGTTTATAATTAGTTAAACTTATCGTGACTAAAAAATATCGGTGATCGGTTAACTCAATTTTTTTTTATAAGCCCTTAATGCTCAAATTTGTATAAAATGTGTAAAAATCACGATAATTTGCAAGTTATTTTGTAGATAAAAATTCATAAAATTTTTTTTGTTCATACTTAAGGTTCAAAATTTTAACACTAGGTAATCTATGAGCTACTCTTAAAAATCTTTAAAAAAATTTCTACCTAAAATAGCGATTTATTCTTAGACGATTTTAAATATTTGTTATAATTCAAAAAGTATAAGTCGCAGATTTTTGAAATTTTTACCAGCTATTAAGATTGGTATTTACTTTATGTCATATTTTTTTCAAAATATTATATTGACTTTTAAGCCACTTATAAGCATTTGAAATATTCGATTTTTTACATTTTTTTTTTTATAATCGGTGATAAAAAAAAATTGGCTCGTACAAAATACTTAAAAATTTAATAGAATATTTCACAGAAGTAGTTCTTATTGTCACTCTAAAATTATTTAAATCCATAGGCACAATTTTTTTTTTATAAGCGTTTGAACAGCGAATATTGACTTAAAATTATATATAATATATAATATAATGTATAATATTCTAGACTGACAAACTATGTCGCTGTATGCAACTGCCAACCCATCTTAATTGAAAAATATATTTATCGTTTCAAAATAAAATATACTTTTTACAATGTTTATAAATAACAATGTATTATATCCTACACAAACATATGAACTCCGTTCAGAATCGTTGTTCGTATACAATGATATCTATCATTGCATTCAAATTTAACAAATCCATTATAATAATGACCTATCCTATAAACGAGGTGCACTCCACCCCCAACTGTATAGCAGAGCGAGGCACATCCGGTTCTTTTTTGATTTCTTTTTCATACATAGGTAGCACGAAAATAAGTGCTTATTTTTGGATAAGGGAAAAATGAATAACCTTTTTCAACATTTTTAGAGCTTAAATATAATGCAATATATCTTAATTCGTGGTCACTACGGTACGACATTCGAAGGAGAAAGGGATCGCTCCTACTATCTCCTTAAATTTCGTTCATGAACACAAGTAAGATCTACATAATGTTGCATTTAGTTAGCAGATCTGAGTTTATAATATATATTAGACTGTGAACAGTACTGAGACTATTTCACACGCGTTCATAATAATTAAATAATTCTATAGAAAACAAATAATAAAAAAAAAAGAACCGGATGGGCCTCGCTCTGCTGTACAGTTAGGGGTGGAGTGAACCTCGCTTATAGGATAGGTCATTATTATAATGGATTTGTTAAATTTGAATGCAATGATAGATATCATTGTATACGAACAACGATTCTGAACGGAGTTCATATGTTTGTGTAGGATATAATACATTGTTATTTATAAACATTGTAAAAAGTATATTTTATTTTGAAACGATAAATATATTTTTCAATTAAGATGGGTTGGCAGTTGCATACAGCGACATAGTTTGTCAGTCTAGAATATTATACATTATATTATATATTATATATAATTTTAAGTCAATATTCGCTGTTCAAACGCTTATAAAAAAAAAATTGTGCCTATGGATTTAAATAGTTTTAGAGTGACAATAAGAACTACTTCTGTGAAATATTCTATTAAATTTTTAAGTATTTTGTACGAGCCAATTTTTTTTTATCACCGATTATAAAAAAAAAAATGTAAAAAATCGAATATTTCAAATGCTTATAAGTGGCTTAAAAGTCAATATAATATTTTGAAAAAAATATGACATAAAGTAAATACCAATCTTAATAGCTGCGACTTATACTTTTTGAATTATAACAAATATTTAAAATCGTTCGAGAATAAATCGCTATTTTATGCAATTTCGTAAATATTTAAATTTCAAACAGTCATAAAATGTTTTCCTCTAAGTCCGGTAGAAATTTTTTTAAAGATTTTTGAAGAGTAGCTTATAAAAAACCTAGTGTTAAAATTTTGAATCTTAAGTATGAACAGAAAAAATTTTATGAATTTTTATCTACAAAATAACTTGCAAATTATCGTGATTTTTACACATTTTATACAAATTTGAGCATAAAGGGTTTATAAAAAAAATTTGAGTAAAATGATCACCGATAATTTTTAGTGATGATAAGTTTAACTTATTGTAAACCTTGTATTAAATTTTCAAGAGTGTTCGGTCTGCCAATTAAATTATATATATGTTTAAAAACAAAAATTTTACAAAAATCGAAAATTTAAATTGTCTATAAATAAGTCAAAATATGTCAAAATACTTTGAAAATTTAACCATGTATAGAAAACGTCAATATAAAAATTTGGTGAAAATTTCAAGATGTTCCGGTTTTTCGTTTTTGAGTTAGAGCATTTTAAAAAAATGTAATTTGTAAAAACGTGATTTTGCGTAAAATTTCCCGTTTTTTCGTAATTTTTTTATCGTTTATTTCGATTTTTTTAAAAAGTATTGAAAAGTTGGATTTTTGACTAGCCAAAGTACCATCTACATTCACTTTCCTTTCAGAAAAGTTGCTGCTTAAGAAAATCGAAGTATTTTTACTGCCAAAAAAGGTGTCGTCAAACACAAAAAAAAAATAAATAAAAAAAATAAAAAATAAAAAATAAAAAAAAACACACATCATTGTAAAACCAATAGATTCCATCACTCCTTTCAGAATCTAAAACAAATAGCAATAAAAAAATGTTATTTTGTATGTATAAAATACTTAAATGATATTCATCGGTAATATTTGGCACAGTTCAATGATTTTAGGGTGAAGCAATTGTATCGAAGATATTCAAATCGATTGATAATTGTTCGTAACAATTTTAAAATATTATTATTGTCGAAGTACTGAATTTGAAAAATTGACTAATATTCATTGTTGTAATCATTTTATGATCATCGTTGTACGAACACATTTTTGAGTGTTTAGTGTCAAACGTATAATAGAGCAAACCTGAGGATCAAACGTGTACTCATACATATTTTTCTTCTAAAGCTTATATCATTCCATTTAAAATCAATGCTGTTAATATTATATATATATATTTGCTCTATTATACGTTTGACACTAAATACTCAAAAATGTGTCCATATTTCGAATATATATATAAATAAAAATAAAGTATACAATTTTTTGTCCATCGAACTCTCCGGGCCACGAGTTCAGCTAAAAAATGTGACAGAGTGTACGTGAGTTTATAAAACGAAACCTAAATCTGGAGTGCACGGCACGGAACGGTTTTTAATAAAATATTGTCTACGCGTTTCTTTCTCGCACTTTATCTATACATTAGCAGTTGATATTATTATAAGAGCCAACAATGTGTCCGCAATACCCGTAACCCGAACACTTCGAATTGAAATTCATTTCATCCATATGGCGTCGTATATAATATAAATATATAGTTGCTCTCGGTTGCCGTACGAATATTCAACGTCGTTATTTGAAATTATTATTTCGGATCGTTACCGTATCGGTTGGAGGCAGATATAAAGGGAATCAACACAAAGCTATTCACGTGAGCCGTGCACAGATGAAAAACTAAATCCGCGGTCTCCCAGTAGTAGGGTGAGTGTGTGTTTTCGACGTTTTAGAAAAACAGCCCAAGAGAAGTTTTGAGGAAATACAACCGTAATGGTGTTCAAAATTATATCTCTCACACGCCTGAGCTCGTGACACGTGTAAATTGATGTGACTTATGGATTTCCGCATTAAACTAGACAGACACACTAAACATATTCCATCATTTTTACCTATAGGTTTATATTTATATATATATAATACAACGTAAGCTCACGGACGCCTTTATACACGGTACAACGCGCGCTGTGTTCGCGAATCTTTTTCGGATTGACATCTATTCCAACAATATATACTAAACATTTCATCAACGTTATACGTGTACGTTTTAAAAAAGTATATTTCAATACGCACGCATACATAAGAATGGAATAGAAAAAAGTAATGTGTGCAGATGGGATAAAAAGATTGCGAGGCGTTGAGCACTCGTCTCGTTCAACTCGGCACCGTCGACTTTGCAGTACTATTATATATATATTTCTTTCTTTTTCTTGCTATGCTTTTTTTTTTTTTTGTTCACGTGCCCATAATATATTCTAAAGCAATAATTGTAAATCATCGAATTCGATCCACGGCGATGCGAGGTAACGATCAGTTATCATTATCTGGATTTATGTCACTTTTCAGATTTTAAGTGCTCGTAAAAAACATAGCAAAATATCATTAAAGATCACTGCATTTTCTTCTACAGTTAAGCGCCCACTTTTTGCGATAAAATATTTTAATGGCATTAATACGTCATCATAAATAAGGTTGTACAAATATTTTTTAACTACAAAAATCAAATCGGGGTTGGTCATTTTAATATCTTATATTTTGCACATTTTTCAAATTAAAAACTGTTATCACTTAAAATATGTACGACTTATATCAATACGATATAAATGTACTGAGAAAAACAATCCATTTATAAATGATGATTATCCAATTCGGTGTATGAAATAGGTGATAATTTGAAGATCCGCGAAACACGTTTGAACTATTGTTTCTTATTTCACATATAAACGCTTTTACGTATTTACAAGAAATTAATGTTCAATTTTTAAGACCCGTTGCTTTAGACTTTCCGTGAATTTATAATATTATTTTCGTGTTTCGTGTGTCCGTAAATTATTATATTCATATATACCCGTGAATTTGTACCCGTCACTTATGTATTTTTAATTTTTATTCGTAGGAGAAAAATGATATTACTTAAATCTTAAATATAAATTAGATTATTTTACAAATCAATAGGTACAAAGTATAAGTAGATTAAATAAACTGATCTATATAAACAGGGGCGGAACTAGCAGGAGGAAGACGGGGATTCATCCCCGGGCGTAAAATTTTAAAGGGTGTAATTTTTTTATTATATGTATACAGTAAATATATATATTTATCTTTCATAACAATAATATGTTTAAGACTCAATAAGTATGATTGTATGCTAATTATTAGAAAAAATTATAGGGATGGATATTTGATACTTTGTTTATGATAAGGCGTATATTAACATTTTTCCTGGGCGTAAAATTCCTAGTTCCGCTTCTGTATATAAATATTTATTTTTATTTAATACCCATTTATATATTTTAACCAATTAAGCAACATAAGACAATTTCAAATAAATTGATTGACAATATATAAATAAATAATAATGTAATAACAAATTAAAATCAGCAATTAAAATAGGTTTTTGTAATAATATAATTCTAGATATCATTAGTTCACAATCATTTATTTTTGTAAAATTTCTATATATTTAGTATTATCAATTTTGTAAGATTTAATAAATATAACTAGAATACTATATCAGAAAAAAATAAGATATATAGATAGATGTATAATGTATGATATAGACATAAAATGTTAGTGATAAATAATGATTAACCATGAACAATTAATTGTTTAAATGTTCTTTAAAAATATGATTGATATCGATCTAAAAAAGTGACAATGTAAATCAAAAAAATCGAAGGTAGTGGAAGTTTTATTAGCTTTAATCAAAAAGGAGTTGTAAACGATATTTTATAAAAAATAACATTATTTCGAGAATTGTATTAGGGAATTTTAAATTTAATCAGACATTTGATCTCGGTTCATATAATATTATAACTTAATATATCATAAACAAACGTAATATCAATCAATTATGGTCTTAATATAATGGAGTCTATGTTTACTAGATTTTGAACTGATGCTAAAAAATGTCTAGAAGTAAGTAGATTTTTCATATGACCAATTACTTTTAAAAATGTTTATCGTATATAATCTAGATTAGATAAGTTACTAGATAGTAATTCAAATCAGACTACCTACTGATGCAAATTCGAGAACAAATCTCATAAAAAAACATTTAATTGTTTTAATAGTAATAGGGTTTTTAAATGTTTGCGTGTTTCTATGAATGAACCCAAACATTTTATGAGATTTACTTAGCATAAATTGATGATTAATTTTAGAGGATAGATCTGAGCTAAGTGAATACCTAGGTCTCTTATTGAATAAACTTTATTTTAGGCTATATTATTTTATAAATAATTATAAGTAATAAGATTTTTACAACGATTGAAGATTCCAAAACTATAAAAAAAAAAAAAAAACCATAACCATGCGAACGTTAAAATAAAAGGTTAGCATAATGGCTTAAAAAGCGAATATTTACATGATTTAAAAAATAAATGTGGCACACCATCTGGGCCCACACCTGATTTATCATTCAATAATTGAAGCATTTTTAAGATTTCAATTTCTGATATCTTCCAAGAGCTAATATTTAGATTATTATCATTAGATAGTTCGAAGTTAAAATAGTCGGGTTCTAAATTATTTTTAACAAAGATAGAGGAGAATCATGTAGCAAATAAATTAAAAGTATCCTCAGTAGAATTAAATTTACAATTGTCGAGAAAAACGGTTTTAGCAACACTAGAAATATTTAGCTTAAGTAATTTAATTTATAGTTCCAAAATAATTGTATATTTTGGTTAATATTGAGCTCTATGTTGGATATATATTGATTATGAAGTAGCAACGATGCATTTTTAAATTTTTTACGCAAGTCAGAAAAATTACCATAGTTAACATTAGCGTTAATTAGTTTATATTTTTTGTGGGTTAGTTTTTTTAATTTAATTAGTTTTCTCAATGGCTTATTCGACTAATTGATATTTTGTATAGAATTTGTATTCAAATGGTTTTTTGGAAAAAAGAAATCAAAGCAGTGAAGAAATATTTCATGAAATTTTAAGATAGAAGAGTCAAAATCAATATTTTTAAGATTTGAAATAAAATCTAAATTATCCAGAAAAAAAATATATGTTATAGTTATAAGCTTTGAAATTATAAGCTACAGAATTTATAGATATAGAAATATAAGGAGACGTATGCATTTCTAGAATAAAGTCCAGTGTCGAATAATATGCATCTGACAGAGGAGTTAATGAGGTACAATTTCGTACATAATATTATTATAATGTATATTAGAAAATATTAAATCAAATATTATATCATTACGCGTATTAGTAATATTATTGTAATCTTTAAGATCTAAATAATTAATACAACTGTTAAATTAGTTGTATTAAAATCCCTTATAATTACAATATTAGCATTAGTTTACATGAATAGTATTTCCAACTAGATCAGTAAATCGAAAATAAGTTACATTGGGTGAGTTTGGAGGAATATAAATACAACCTAGCAGGAGGAAAGTATTGTTAACATTTAAAAGAAAAAATATAAGAATAATATTAGGTGTCTTTTTGTTATTTGCTTGTTCTAAATCATGGGTAATTCGGATTTTGGCTAGATTTAATTTCCTTTTAAGAATATTGTAAAAGATAAAATTGGGAAGCCGAATATTTCGATTATTAATTTCATTAATGACAAATTCATTATTAAGTGGATTTTCATAAGGTTGAAACTTAATTTTTAATTATTTTATATTTCAATAGAGTCATTATTATTAGTAGTTTTAAGTCAGGAAACTCTTTAAGTCCTTGATTATTTAAAGAACAAAAATATTTTAATTTTTGTTTTTAAATATAAGACATCGTATTTCGATTACGGATAACCTCGAACACTTGCTATGAACCGATTGAGAGCAGCTATCACACTTAATTAACAATCTGGACTGACTAAAACAAGAATCGCACTCAAAAAATATAAGACTAGGTGCTATTTTGTGAAAATAGTTGTGAAAAAGAAAAAGAGCAATTTCGGTATTTATAATTTAAAGAATATAATATATTCTTATCTGTTATCTCTTAATTTAACCTAAATTATATTATAATTTAGGTTAAATTAAGAGATAACACACATATACACGCAATGACGAACAACGATAAACATAATTTTATTATGTGCCGTAAAATAGAATATGTAAATCAGTGAAACTCTGAAACTAATTTGGAATAATCAACTACGATATACAACCCTAAATGACAAGGAAAATAAATGTTATACATTTACATCCCAGGTAATAAACTTAATACCTTCAGTCCGTACATAAACGCTTTTTCGCTGTTGGCATATTATATTTTATTTCGATCATAATAGCATGTTGTTGAGGATACAGTTAGATGACCTTTTGTTAGAGCCTATGAAAATCGCAATATACCGTTCAACATTTTTAAAAGTTTAATTGACATTTGAACACTACACCTACTCCCCGTGGACCACACGGTATCCAATCTTGAAATGAGAAAATAGTAGTGTATTGAATGACTTGCTGGTTATGGTCAAAAAAAAAAAAAAAATTGAAAAAAGAAATCGTAAAAAAAAATAACAGTATGTTTTCTAAGAAAAATAAATAGAAACAAAAAACATAGTATTATACACGGTGTAATATTAGTGTTATGTAAGATTTTATTAAATAATTGATTGGAATAATCATAAGACCTATCCTATCTGTATTCTTACTGTTATAATACATTAGGTATTTTCAATTCATGAAAGATCTGACACATTATGTCCTTTAAAAATATTACTTAAAGTAAAAATAGTCAGAGAATTATTATTTTTATATACTATATGATTGTTGTCAACCAACAAGAAACAAATTTCACAACACTGGAAATAATCTATATTCTCATTAAAAATAATGTAAATAACTTTACTAAATTATAATATAAAATGTATACTTTTAAAAAAACCATTAAAGACAAAATATTTCCTTATTCAACAACTTAAATTATTTTAATCAAAATGATTTTATTGAAATAAACAACAAAATATTGAAATTTACACAAATAATTATAACATAAATTAAAACTATCATTATAAATTAACCTTTATTTTCATTTTATTTAATCAAACTTTGATTATTAAAATGCTTACTACCCTTAGATTTCAGTTTTGAGACCAAGCAAAACTATAAATAAACAAAATTTAATATTAAACAAATTATCAAACTATATTTATAACACTGCAGTGATAAGAATATAGGTACATTATGGGTAATTTACATTTTTATTGAATCGTATAGTTAAAATTATAAATAATGTACACAATACTCGTTTTAATATACATGTTACACTTATTATCTGATTAAAGATAGAATCACTAGAACTTGTTTTTTAGTTTTGAGATTGAATACCCTGGTGAAACACGATTGTCTACCTTAGTTTTACACTCACGCTCAATAAATCATAATTTACATTTTTATCAATATATGAACATTTTATCCATATAAATATAAGTGATTTTTAAAACATTTTATGTCAATTCAAAAATGTAGACTTACTCGTAATGCACAATTTCGCTTACATTTAGATTTCATCCTTTTAAACTCCATAAAAATGAAATAATCAAATTTGATAATTCATAATCAAGCTTATCCCATTTTATGTTGGTAAAATTTAAGAGAACACAAACTAATTAAATAAATTATTTTTGGTTTACAGTTAATCCAATTATCTGTTTCCTAAATCTTTATATTACACCATTGAGTCGATCTTTGCGTTATACATTAAATAATTTTAAACCACGATGTTGAAATAGAGAATATATAATATTTTTACTGTTAATATAAACATTTTTGCCTAACTTATAAAATTTCGAAAAGAGTATATTGTGGAGAAATAAATCTAACAGTAAGCCAAATTTTTCTGAAAAATGACAAATATCATTTAACAATTTTTAATTTTTCTAAAAATGGTATTTTAATTTTTTTTTTCTAATAATTTTTCATTTTAAAAATTAGAAATTGGAAACTTAGATTATGCGAGTTAATAAATAAAAATAAAATATATATATTAAATTTGATATTTATGTTAACGCTGGAAATATTAAAATTTTCTCGATAAATCTTTATGGGACCTACTACCTATATTGCTTGATAATAAACATAAAATATTAAATTTAGTATTTTTAACTATGTTATATTATTTTTATTTTTATAATAAGTATAGAGATACTAATAAGTGTATTTCCATATCAATTATTCATGTTAAAAGTATGCGATTTGTCAAAAAAAGCTATTTAAGCATATATGTACTTATCATCAGTACTAACTGAGAAATGTAATATACAAGTTAAAACAATTCAGACATTAGTATATAATGAGTTATATATAATCTATGTTTAAGAATTTATATGATAAACAAACTGTTCTGAGCTCATTTCATAGTCTGACCAAATCGACAAACTAGAGAATAAAGAACATTCTTATGTGTTTATATTTCAAAAGCGAGACATTAAACGTTTATTGATTAAACAATGAAAAACTTTCTTTATCCTTAAACTTTCAAAGTGTGCGCTTGACATTTCATTAGAATTCTTTTTTTTATAAAAGGGTTATTAAATTTATAGTTTTTTGATAATCAATTTTTGTACCACTAAAATTATTCTTATGTATTTATAAATTATAATATAAAATATTTCTTTAGCCTAAGTGTTTGTTTTGTGTTAACGAAATTCTGAAAAATAATCTTCAAGGAACAGCTGGCCGTCAGCAATGAAGCGACTACCGTTCAGAAAGAAAATGTTGTAATGTATAAAGAGTTTATTATATGAATATTATTATAAAAAAATGTTATTAAATCGAACAATTGAACCTTGTATGAACAGTAAAAATATATACAGTCAAAAATAAATTGAATTATCACTTGTCAACTAGTCTTTACTGAATTACTTTTATAACACTTTTAATATCCTAGACGTTTCATGTGATTAAATTTAAAATTGTAATTGCTTTAACCAATGTATTTTCTAGAGTCCAGTGCAAGTAATTTAAACATTTAATTATAACTTTCGTTTTTTAATGCTAACAAAAATTGTTTGTAGAAAACCTTGTATTTGTTATAATATAAATAAGGTCTTAATTTAAAACCAATAAAAGTTAATTTAATAAAAAAAAAACTAGTAACTAAAGTATTTAATTCGTGATCATACAATTTAGGTGCTTTGCATATAATTGGATTTAACTTGCAATATAATTTATTAAAACAAACCATTTTGATATATATTTTATAGTAATTTCTTTATCCAATAGATAAATATTTATATTTTAATTTTTTAGTAACATATTATGACATGCAGTAAATATATTCTATTGTCCTACTTGTACTATTTTATTGTTACTGGTCGAGGTCCGTTTAAATTATTATCTAATTTATTTTAGAACACTTTAGAACATATGTTAGTTTGAAAATATTGATATAAATAATTGTATAGCTCATTGTTATACGAACTTGAATTTATATTGATACATAATACATTTTGTATTAATAATTTACTCGAAATTTTTGTTAGAACTAAATGAGATTAAACACTTTCGATAAGCATTATATGTCTTATTAATTTCTTTAAATAAATGAATTATTAAAAATGTATTTAATAATAAAAGTGGATAAAATATCTTATATCTAATTTTAATTGAACCATATAATGTATTTGTGTACGCTTTTCAGTTATTTTCTCAAAAATTAATACCTATTCTCAAATATTAATGTGAAACATAAATATAATAATTATGCTCCAAATAAGAATTTGGATACAACATACCGGTCATTATCATGACCCACCACAACAACTATCACTACTACTACTCAGTTTTTCTGAAATATTATCTTAGCTAAGCCACACTATTGTTAATGACGTCCCTAATTATAGCTTTTAAACGTATAGCTAAATTTATTTAAAACAATTTAAATAATTTACAATATTAAAAAGAACCGGATGGTCCTCGCTCTGCTGTACACTTGGGGGTAAAGTGCGACTCTTCATAGGATAGGTCATTATAATGGATTTGTTAGATTTGAATTCAATGATAGGTATAATTGTATACGAAAAACGATTCTGAACGGAGATGATATGTTTGTCTAGAATATTACACAATGTTATTTATAAATATTGTAATAAGTATATTTTATTTTGAAACGAAAATTTAGAAAAATCGAAAATTTCAATTGTCTATAAATATGTCAAAATATGTCAAAATACTTTTAAAACTTAATCATTTATAGAAAACGTCAATATAAACATTTAGTGAAAATTTCAAGTGTTTGCGTTATTTGGTTTTTGAGTTAGAGCAAATTCCAAAAACCGATATAATTTGTCAGTCTAGAATATTTTATATTATATTATGTTATACATGTAATTGTATGTCAATATTCGCTGTTCGAATGCTTATAAAAAAAAAATTGTGCCTATGGATTTCAATAATTTTTGAATGACAATAAGAAAAAGTTCAGTGGAATCTTCTATTAAATTTTCAAGTATTTTGTACCAGCCAAATTATCATTTATTATAAAAAAAAAAAAATGTAAAAAATCGAATATTTCAAATGCTTATAAGTGGCTTAAAAGTCAATATAATATTTTGAAAAAAATATGACATAAAGTAAATACCAATCTTAATAGCTGCGACTTATACTTTTTGAATTATAACAAATATTTAAAATCGTTTGAGAATAAATCGCTATTTTATGCAATTTCGTAAATATTTAAATTTCAAACAGTCATAACATTTTTTCCTCTAAGTCCGGTAGAAATTATTTTAAAGATTTTTGAAGAGTAGCTTATAGATAACCTAGTGTTAAAATTTTGAACCTTAAGTATGAACAGAAAAAATTTTATGAATTTTTATTTACAAAATAATTTTTTATAACTTTTAATATTCTAAAAATAAATGTGATATTCTTTAAACAATATTTGATACTGAGCTATTAGATAATTAAATATATAGATACAGATTATAATATGTATTACACGCAAAGAACGTGTAGCAACTTATTTAAAAAAAAAAAAACAATAAAAATAAATAGTATATCTTATGAATAATAAGAGTATGTGATCATTTGTAGCAGTATTTTTTACATTATCAATTTTAAATCGCCATAATTGAATGAGATTTACAACGTAGTAAATATTACCCCATAAATACACAGATATTATTAATTGTTATGGGCTAATAGTATAATATGCTCTCGAACCGAATTGATTGCAACAGTATTATATTAATATATGAAATACGAGTTTCGTAATGGGCATCAGAAGTACATAGAAAAACAATTTACTGTTGCTTGTTCGTTTTATCGAGTTACGTGTTTAAAGTAAATTTATAAATGTACACAACGAATAAAAAATCTTTTTTTTTTTTATGGCCAGTTATTCAACAAAGAAATAACAAACTTTAATGTAGTCAGTGGCAACATGCCAATTATTTTGTAAACTTCAATTATTCACTTTTAACATTATTATGCATGGTTGAAAAATATTGAAAAAATAACATCACAAAGCAGATTTGTTTAAACCAAACTTACTTATAGTTTCTTGATATTTACACATCTAAAAAGTTCTTAAACCACCCTTAATTGACTAGTCGAAATCTGTTTTTACTTTACATGATGTTCCCTCAACATGATACGGCAGCTCACCATAAAATTTCAATCAATGCATTATATCACTGTTGAAACCAAGATTAATCAAATCTTATATTGTTATTTCTGATTTGAAAATAAATATGTTTCATGTATTCTTTCTCACTATATTTCACCCAAAATACATTATACGAGTAAATATCAGTATAAACATTTAAAGTGTATACAAATTCAAACAATAGAAGTGATCTCGTTTTTTCTCTTTTATGATTTAACAATAGTATATTTTCCGTTTTTAATGGAAGAATTCTAATACTCGTATTTATATATTACTTTAATTGCTTTTTTATTTTTAAATAATTATGCTATTGAATATATTTAATTAATTTAATATAGAATATATTTTATTTATTTTATTTATTTTACTTTTTAAAATAAATATACAACAAAATTAAAATAATAATATTTTATACTGACTTTCATAGGCTTTTCCAGACTTTATTCGTGTATTATATAAAAAAAAAAAATCACGAAACCAATTTTGCATTTTAGATAGGATATTCAACGTAATTTTATTGAATTTAAAAGAAAGAATAAATAATTTATTCTGAAAAACGATTTTGAGTCGTTAAACATTTCTTATAATAAATATAGGACTCAATCTACAATCTAAGTTTTTGCACATCTGCTACTCAGCCTCTTTACTTTTCTAAGAATCTAAAATCACACATAATTTTACAGTAGATTATAATCAACAACTCACTGTAGCAATAAGTAGTTTGAAATTTGAATTATATTTATTAAAAGAAAATGTATAATTTCTCAAAGTTTAAGTATATACTATATTGAATGTTTTTTGAATAATTTCCATGTATTTATAATGTTGTTATTTCATAGAGAATATTTAACATTTAAAATTAGTCTTTTTTTTTTTTTTTGTCGGCATACACGTTTTTAATTAACCTATTATTTCTTCAATATTGATGTCTGATGCCACTTTTTGCTCGATAAGTATTAATATCGGTGAATAAAGACGGTTTTTTTTTTCGCATAGTGTTTTTAAGTTTAAACTTCATAATAAATAATTTGGAAAAAGCCCTCTTACACGATTAACTTGTCACAAGTATTATTGCGATTCGAGTCAAAGCTTTATTGAAGTTTGAAAATATTGTTTTCCGGTCATTTTTAATAACCAATTTAACCAAGCTACAATTGTTTTTGTTGATGACCTTCTCATAAAAGTTGTGTCAGACATATTTTTAATGATCTTAATTTCAAACTCAAATATAGGTATTATCCAAATTCAATTTTTCTTTCAAAATTCAAATATCATTAATATAAAGCTATTTAAATATATAAATTATAAAAATAAAATAAATAAACTAATTATTATAAATTATAAAAATAAATATTTTATTTATATTATTTTATCTTATTTATTTCTTTATTTTTTTCTGTGCTTTATTCTTTTTGTGGCACCAGTAGGGTAATTGGTCGTCTGAGACATTTTAAGTTTTCATAATAAAATTAATGCCAATAAGAAATAAACTGAAGTCTAATCAATTAACAAATTATAGCAAAAAACATTGATTCGTTGGAATATAATTTTCAACTTTTCATAGTAAACGTTATATTATTTACCAGTGACGGTCGGCAGTAAAACAACAAATAATAAAAATGAAATCTTATCTATCCAACTAGTACCATAAAACAGTAATAGTATTAATACCCGTCAAATTATATATTAACTACCACGATTATAAATATCGATGTCATCATGATACCGGACTCAATTATTTATGGTATTTCATAACAAACCATAAAAAAAATTAATAATTATTCTATATTATATTAATATATATATATATATGTAGTATTTATAGTTCTCATGATTCAACATAGAAAATAATATTTATGTAATACGTCTATAGTTTAGATTATCTTAAGGGTCGCTTTTAGAAAACTAAAAAAAACTTTATTTTTATTATATATTTTCTTAATACTATAGAAGATATTATGAAAATGGTTTGGTATGATTAACATGGTTGACTCACATGAAGCCGAAGACTATGCAGCAGTATACCCTACATATTCCGTACGTACACCTATGCTGATTGTAAAAATTAAATTAAAATTTACTAAAATATATTTATATTCCTGTTTAGAAACTAATTTAATATTTTTTATTATAATTATTATTATTTATTTGTTTATAAATACCCAATAGGTTATATTAAGTTATTTCAGTATACATAATAAAAGCAGATGGTAATGGATTACAAAACATTTATGACAAAATTTAGAGTTAAATGCAACAAGTCCATAAGATTTAAATGTTTTTCATACGATGTTTTAATTCCGAAAGAGAATGAAAAAAAAAAAAATCAAAATTATTAAGATTATTAACTAAAGTTAATATTCTATAAGCCGGTACACAGAAGAAATATTTCTGTTTGTTAGTAGGAATATGAAATGTTAACATGCATCTTAAAATTTCGTTTATGACCTTTGTATTAGATGTTCCGGGTACCCGGTAATAAATCGGTAGCCGAGAGCTCGATATCAAAATTAAGACTCGGCACTACCCGGTACACGGCGTTACAAAGAATTTTTAATCAGCCCTTACCTAATTCTTGGTGAATACTGAATTCCTTACCCAACTAATACTCGGTACCCGACCTATTTATACATTTTTCCTCTACCTCTAATCCGTAACCAGTTGATAATCTGTGCATAAAAATTACACACAAATTATTATAAGAGGAAAAGTCTTATTTATGAATTATATTTTATTTTGGCACATATAGCATTAAAGAACAAATTTATATAGCTGATTATAGTTATAAATAAATAGTGTTTTGTTCTACAAATTTGAAAAATAAATCTTTAATGTATTGATAATTTATATTTTGATAATCTAAAATCAAAACACATTATTTCCCATCAGCCAAAAACTATCAATGAACAGCCATGAAGCGCGAAGCTCTTGTTATCACTTTTACTGGCATTCTTACTTTGTTTGTTGCCTGTTTATAGTTTGAAATGTATAAATAATTTGAATTTTTTTTTTTATACTCAATCAATACCGTATAATATGAATCTAATCGACAGGGATGAAGAAGCACAATGTAATTTCTCTAATTTTGCTTCTCAATTAATATTAAAAATATTTTATTTAATAATTAAGACTCGGATTTTTATCGATACCCAGCGTAACACTGCATTTTTACTCGGCTAACACTCGGAATATACTTGTAATCAATTTTTACCACGAATATTTCTATTTTATAATAATTAAAAAAGTAGGTATATCAGGACATTAAACTTTGGAATTAAGTTATATAGCTAACATACCTAATCCATTATTTTCTGAATTCCAAGTGTTGGTATTAAATTTTGAAGCTTATGATCGTACTGACGAATCCAAATTTTTCGTTTTGTAAGTTAACATACGCAAAATCGATTCAAGTTTCGTTCTAGTTTTTGTATAAGGGACTCTTGATAAAGGTTTCAGATTATCAAATCATATTCCAGAATAGATTTTACGGGAAAAAAATATTTAACACGTAGGCAAATTGGATCTCGAAATTCTAAGAAGTTATGTTGTATTAAACCAAATACACGTATGGATTTACCATGGATTTCATTAACAGTTCAGTGAATGTAAAATTACTAAAAAAAGTAATATATAAGTCTTTAACTTCAGATATGAAACCAAGTTTTTATTATTTATATGATAATTAACATTACAATTCTGCTTATTTTTAGTTAATATAATTTTAATTCATTTACTCATAATTAAATTTAGATTGTTATTTGCACACTATATATAGGCTGAATGGATTGAGATCATACAGTTATTTATTGCAATCATTAGTTGGAAAGTTTAGTATTAATATCTCCAAATAATGCAAATTTATAATATTTAAATATTCTCGTACTATTAACATCATTGAAAAAAATTGTAAATAGCAAAATCCAGAGATGAACTCCTTTTGATACTCCAGAAATTACACTAATGTTTTAACTTGTTGAATACGGTTAAATTGGTATAATTTGAATCAGTGTTTCCCGACCTTTTTGTATCTAATGGTAAAATTTGCATTCAGTAGTTCAAATATAGTGATGTTAATTGCAATATAAAATTAAATCAACCTTTAATTAAACTTTAAGAGAAGAACATAATCTATATTTCATTGATCGGTTATTTCCAATATTTTAATTCCCAAGTAAGTTGTGAGTATGAATAATATTACAATTAAAATAAAAACCCATAACTCTCTTAAAAATTAAAATATCAGAAAATATTGAATAACAACACACGAATAATTTTCTTCCCTTAAAGTAGTTACAGATCAGTTTATTTTAGTGTTAAAACTATCATCACTACGTTTAAAACACTGAATGCATATCTGCTTTGTTTTAAGTGTGTTAGATGAAGTTAACACATGTGGTAATAATTTAATTTTAACGAATTTTCGAAATAATATGAAACATCAAAAAATATAATTTATACATATCACATTAATGATCATTTCCTGAAAGTTTTTTATGTATTTAAAATCAAATAAATGCACCGTTTTGTTTTCTGTTACACTAGACAATCTTCAGCGTTTTGTAAACCAGCGCCGCACATCAAATATTTACCATACCAAACCTGCGCGTTTTTTAACATTGCAATTTATCAACATTTTCATTCGAACCCTTAATAAATGTTGTAGGGTAAAATCGCCAATATTGGACAAGTTCCTAAATTGGACCACGTCAATTAATAAGCTGTCAAACAATATAATCCAATTACTATAATTAAATATATAGGTGGTCCAAATTTAGCAACCAATTTTCTAATTTTGACCACTTGGTAATTTTTTTAAAAATAAAAGAATTTTACCGCTAAAACATTAAAAAAAACTATGCCAAACTGTTGTTTACAAGTTTAACTACCATATTAGTGCAGTTAAATACTTATTATTTTAAATTATTGGCTGGAATACTCCTAAAATTTACCATACATTATGTTGAGTACATTTCGTTTGATTGAAATACATTTTTACGATCAACTCAATCAAAATGTACATTTAACTGAATGCACACGTATATATTTTATATTAATTGCGCAATATAATAATAAAGATAAACAATGTATGACATGTGAACTTACGACGAACAATTTTGATGCAAGGTGCGTATCTAAACCCATAACAAATAATACATTAATATTTATTTAAATTAAAAATAAATATGACATCAAAACGAGTCGCCTATTTTTTGAAATGTCACGAACACAAATATAATCATAGAATTCGAATAACAAAAGAATTTTTGGTGATACGATGGTATTGGTATGTAGTTGACGTGCCATAGACACTGAGCATAAAGTTCTATAATAATCGATGGATAAAAACTTTAAAAATTCATTGGAAACCAATAATAATATACTGATATATTATTAAAGATATTTTACAGATGTTAGATATGACAGATATATCAGTTTAAATTACCAATTTGTTACGTTAGATTTATAATTATGACTTAATAATGAAAATCGAAAAATTATGTTATATTTTTTACCTAAAACGTTTATTTTAACTCCCAAAAAGTATGTGTACGTCATACCATTACGATTCGGATTTGCACTGATTTATCATCTTATTATGTCTCTCTCGTCATGTCGTATAACTTGGATATAATAAACATGAGAGTGTACATCATATGTGATTTATCGAACCACTCGTATCGGTACATCCTATGATATTCGAGTACCGAGTATTATATATAGCATATTGTGTTTAATATTATTATTACGATCAATCGAAACGGACGTGCCCCTCTACAGATGAAAACCTTGCTCTGTAGCATCGTGCATCAATTTTTGTACTGTTTATGAATCAAATTAAGGACTGATCGATATCGAATTGCTAGTGATTTTTAATCAACGTTAGCCGTCACGTATTAAACGTCTGGTTTAGCCAAATCTCCAAAAATACGATCACTCGGTCGGTAGTGGTGCACATTGAGTACAAAATACATTAATTTATGCTTTTTTATTCATTCTTGTGCGTTCAATATTAATTGTTATTTTTGAAACCATGTCTTTCTATTTGTCGCTAGTCCGTACTTTACCACGCCCGGAATTTAAGGCAAGTGCCATACCAGTTCCTAAGACCCATTGTATTTATAACTTGTAAAACTTTATTTTTATCAGTCCGACGACCTGGTTCCGAAGATCAGGTAATAAACTGCAAAATGGTCAGTTGACTAGTTATTTTCAATAACGATAAGGCTTATTGACGCATAAACTACTCTCTCTAAAAATTTAGACAACACAGCGTATAAAATATTTTGATGATATTAAATTAAAATAAGATGCTTACTCCTAACTCCTAGGAACGCTGAAAATACCACTTATAAACGGTAGTAAGAATTTAAATACGAATATTGAGTACATTTTCATGAATTTAAATTAAATTATATACAAACCATCCATTGTCAAAATATTTATTTTTAAAGCTTTCATTCGTTTCAATATTGTATTAAGTTTTAAGAAGAAAACTTATACCTATGCTCGATTTTTTTTTTTTAGAACATTTTATTTTTTCATCTACAATTTAACAGTCCAACTTTTCATTCGTATTTATTTTCTGGTATTTTTTTTTTTTTTTTCTAGTATTTTTAATGTGCAATATAGTAAAGAATTTAAAATTGTTATTTACAATGAATAGTAGTTGAAGTGAAATTAGTAATAAATGCGTATAGTTAGAATACAATCGTCTAATTATTAAATTGTATTGTTACATAAATGTAACAATACTTTATATTAGTACTATAAAAATTCCACGGACGTCTTTCAAATCCAGTATTCTCTGTGGATAGCAAGATAAAATATAAATTGACCATTTAAAAAGTATATATCAGTGCTATCTATATTTTAAAATTCGGTGAAACTCCCATACATATTAAATAACTTCAACGATTATATAGAAAAATTTTTGATTCTATACCATCTATTGTATCAGTTCTACTTAGTGTAAACTGTCCTTTTTTATTCGACAACGACGTTTAAATCTTTATCATATTTGCTACACCACATAGTCTAAGGTTCTGCTTCAAACTTCATATCAACAAAATACAAGTTTTCTAATTGAAAACTACGGTTAATATTCATTACCACTCTATGATGACTATACGATAATTCTAAACTATTTTATGTGTATCAAATAATATACAATAAGCATAATTAAAAAATGTATTTCAAAGAACAACTAGAAAATTTAAAACATATTAACTCTATAATTTGTATCAAATCCATTAACTACTATTCATATCTTAAACGTGCACTCGTCCATAAGACCATAAGTATTAAATAATCATTCTTATATTTATTTATATTGTTTAACACATCGCTATTGTATTTATAGCACTTAAAAATTTACAAAGCAAAAAAATGTTTACAAATTATGTGAAAAAAGTAATTATTGTTACTGTGTCTAGGTTATACATGTTTATAAGTAATACTAGGGTTACAGTCAAATTAAGTAAAACACTATATAAATAGTCAACATGTTGCAAAATTGATTGTAAATATATCTTCTTAGATTTCCTTTGAACTTTATTTGATGTAAATATCAAATAATTGTACTACGTTTCAGAAAATAGCAAAACAAGCGATAAGCTAATACCATTTAATCCAGCGAAAATCAATTTCAGCATACTATATTTAAAATAAAGAATGTCTATTTATAGGAATAATATTAAAACCGAACATGGGAATTCTGTATTAACTACGAATACATATCATGGTTTCAATGGACCAGCTAAACTGTGTTAATGAAAACTGTATATTACAAAACGTGTACATATTACGAATCTAATATCGTTCTAAGCTAGTGTTACCCTACCTTCTTAGTTTTGAGGTACACCAATTTCGTAGTATATCTTTGAAGCCTGCTAATAGCTATTCCCATATATAACATAGGTAAATATGCTTATATATATATATATATATATATATATATATATATATATATATATATATATATATATATATAAGCAATTACGTCAATTTTCAACAGTGATTATAAACATAATTAAAAAAAAAAAGAAAATTGTTAAATAAAAAAAAAAACTTTATTGAACCTAATTAATTACAATTAAATAATTTAATGAAATGTTTGTCATTTCTTGTCCCCTACAACATTGAACAGTTTTAGCCTTAAATCACACTCAATATTCTATTTATTCCTATATTTAATAAAAAAAAAAAAAAATAATGTGAAAGAAGCTTACTCATACGAATAGATTGTTGTAAAGCCCATCAATTTTCTAAATGAAATTTTAGTAATGGCTGAATAATCTTAATAATACTATTATAACCAAAAATATAATTATACAATGAGAATATGTGTTATTAATATTACTTTATCAAGAAATAAAGACGAAAGTTTTGATAGTCCACGGCCCAGTTTCACTATGTCCGAAAAGAAAATTTTACCTCGATTAGATATTTTAAGGGAGTTGAAATAAATAATTATACAACAGTATTCAATTGCCTTCATTTTTTATATAAACATTAGAATAGACTGTGGCTTTCAGCGAAAGATAATCAAATGCTCGCCGGCGGGCATGTGGCGGTCAAAGTGTTAATAAGTTATCTGTGTCTTTGGCGAGATTATGTAGATGATGTACCTTCAAGTACATAAACATCGCATTCGTCGATTATATGTTTTATCTTGTGTTTTTCAGCATCGCATTGAATTTTTTTTATTTACTCTTTAAGTTATATTCATTTGATTTCTTTTCATTATTTCTTTGATTATGGAGTGGATGACGACAGCCTGCACGCGGCCCACCCTGCATACATGGATAACACCCATATCAATGTCGTTGACTTGACGTTGTACAAGCCATTTGGCATCACAGCGTTTTGGTAATAAAACAGCAAACAAACCAGATACAAAACGTTTTTAAAATCATTATTTTCACCACAAGTTTAACATTTTAAACGGTTTGGCATGGTTAAAAATACTTCAACACAAATTAAACATTCTCTCAATAACTAGGACCGGATGAACGAATAAAACTACTTTATGCCTTATTATCATAGATTTTCGTGAATAATAAGAATAAATACATGCCATATCGAAACGTAAACCAGGGTCCTAACCGCGGCCCGCGAAGCTTTTTTTTTTGGCCTCTCCAACAATTTTAAATTTAAATTTTAAATCACAATAATATTATAAAAAAATCGCAATAAGAAGGTATAAAATGTGTACGATCTTATTACGAATTTATACGAATTATTTACGAATTGTTATACGGCGGGAGTTTCCGGGAATCGGTCATATCGCGATAAAACGTGATGAACGACGTGAATACTATTCACAATCGCACAATAATTGCTCTCTAAACTAAATCTAATC
This sequence comes from Sipha maydis, assembly GCA_034509805.1. NCBI lineage: Eukaryota > Metazoa > Arthropoda > Insecta > Hemiptera > Aphididae > Sipha > Sipha maydis. Next base: position 50,195 of record JASXSY010000626.1, on the reverse strand, counting down.
AGCAATCGACAATCGTTAACCAGTCGACCCCGTGTCTGTGTCGTGTGCTCGTGCGTTGTATTCATGTGACAGTGCCCGTGTTATTACCGTACATACGTTTTATTTTTACCATGTCTGAAAGAAAAAAACGTAAATTTGACGATGAAAAAAGAGTGTTTAATTCAAAATGGGAACTAATGTATTTATGTATTGAACATAACAATAAACCTATGTGCCTAATTTGTTTACAAGTTATTAGCATTCTAAAAGATTATAATATAAGTAGACATTACACGAGCATGCCCAAATCATATGATAATATACTGGAGATACTAGGCTTGTATTATTAGAAGACCTTTTTTCGAAATTAACATAACAAAAAAATTTATTTTTAAAAAAACAAATTAACGATCGTGACAATTTAATAGCTTCTTATGAAGTGTGTTTAGAATTGGTCAAACAAAAAAAGGGTTTAGAGATGGCGAATTAATTAAACGTTGTGCAATTAAAATTGCTAATGCTTTTGGAAACAAAGAAATGGCAAGTAAATTTGAAACAGTATCACTTTCTCATCAAACTGTTAGCAGAAGAGTTAATGAAATGAGTGATCATGTATCTGGAATGCTTCGTAATATAATACAGAATTGTAAGTACTATCCTTTAGCATTAAATGAAAGTAATGATATTTTCGATAACAGTAAATTAATTACTTTTATTCGAACAATTGATAAAGATTTTTATATTATTTATTATTAAATTATATTTATTATTATTTATATTTATTTAATATACATGAAGAACTACTTCAAATAAAACCATTCATTACTGGAACTAGGGGTGTAGATATATTTGAAGCAATGAAAAAAATTATTTAAGATTTTGGTTCATTTGACAATTGCACTGGTATTATCACTGATGGTGCTCAAGCTATGGTTGGGATACATACTGGTTTAGTAGGAAATTTCAGGCAAATAGGGCTAAAATGTTTATTTATTCATTGTATTATTCACCAAGAAGCACTTTGTGGCAAGTTTGTTAAAATTAATGAAACTATGAAAAAAGTGATAAGCATTATTAATTTTATTTGTGGTGGTAACAAAGCTCAAAGACACAGAGCATTTATTACATTTTTAGAAGAAATGGAGAGTGAGTATGGAGATATCCCGTTACACTGTGAAGTAAGATGGCTGAGTGCAGGGAATTGTTTAAAATCTTTTTTCGCATTGAGAAGTGAAGTTTTTGAATTTCTTAAATCTAAAAATATTGGACAACAGTATTACGAAGACTTACAAAGTATTTCATTCATGAAGTCTCTTACTTTTCTCACTGATTTGACATCTCATTTAAATATTTTAAATTTAAAACTGCAAGGTAGGGGACAAAATATATGTCAGCTTTTTAGTAATATTGAAAGTTTTCGAAAAAAAATTAGAAATATTTAAAAACGCATTAGAAAATAATGATACTACACATTTTCCATCGTGTCAAGAAATTAAAAAAATTGAGAATCAATCGGTATGCTATAAAGCATTTTAAATTCAATAATGTATTTAAAAATATAGTTACAGAACTAATAGCAGAATTTAATTCACGATTTAAAGATTTTTATAAAATGAAACCTAAATTTTAATTATTTAACAACCCAATGACTATTGATATCACAGTACAACCTCCCGATTTTCAAATGGAGTTATGTGATTTACAATCAGACTGTTTTCTTCAATTAAAAGTAAATCTGCCTTCTGAAGTGTTTTGGAAACTGTGTTCACAAGAAAAATTACCAACATAACGGAATTTTTCTCATGAAATTTTGTCATTATTTGGCACTACGTACATTTGTGAATCAGCATTTTCTGCAATGAATTTAATAAAGTCAAAATCAAGAAACCGTATTCACGATTCGTCTTTAGAATCGTGCATCAGATTAGCCACCACAGGGTGTTCAATTGAAATTGATAAATTGGCTACTGAAAAACAATGCCAATCATCACATTAATAGTTTTTTTTTTTTGTAATGTTTTAATAATAATTAATAATTTGTGTATTATATAAAATAAAATATAAATAGGTAATAATGTAATTTTTTTCATCTGGCGGCTCCCGGTGTTTTTATGAAAGTGTAAATTGGCCCACCAACTACAAAAAGTTGGACCACCCTGGCGTAAACAATTACGTTATCCATACTTATGGGCCACTTAAAAAACCACATTTGTATTTTACATTTATAAATTCAAAATATCACTAAAATGTATAATATTTTCAACTTCATACAACTGAGACTTGTATGGTATGGTGTCTAAAATATCTAATTACTATTTCTGACAATCCATTTAAGCGTTATTTTTAAATGTAAATATTGAGTTTTGAACAACCAGGTCATACTCAAATATATTTAATTAATATATTTATAATACAAAATATATTATATTTTTTTTACGTACAACTATTTTATTTTTATCAATTAGTAACACTGTTATTGTGATATCTCTAATCACGGACTCCTAATCGTATATTAATGGGATAATGTTAAATTTGTGTGATTACTGATTAGATAATTCGTTATAGTGTTATACAGCGTCATAACAATGAGTTTTGACATTTAACACTTCGTAATATATGACAATTTTAATAAATTTTACTCTAAAAGTCTAAAATCAAATTCTGATTTTTGACTCTTTTTAACGTTCAAATTTCAGTTATAAGAACTTTTAAGTTTTTTTGAACTTCATTTTGTTAAAAAAAAAAAAATCGTTACATTTCCTATATATTTGTTTTATTGTTTTGAACTTATGAATAATATTTATTATTTAAGTATAAAATAAAATAAATTTTTTTGACTAAATGAGACTATTAATAAAGAATTGAGCCATGTATATTTAATAAAATATATATTGATTATTATTTATTTAAATTCAATTCAATGATACCATGTAAAAATTAGATCAAACTAGGGAATAAAATATTTGTCTAAATTTAAAAAATAACTTTAAATTTTTTAAATCTAATTAACATAAAATTTAAGTTTAATAAGTTAAATTAAAATTAATTTTTAAAAAACATACTTTAGAAATTTCTGGAAATGTTTTCAGAATTAAATTTCTAACATTTTACATCTTTACTACTGAATGGACTGAAAACATCCTTCTCACAAACGATCGTCACTATAAACTCCAGATTTAGTCCGAACAAAGTATCAATAACAATTTAATTTCTTCCATCTCAAATGTCATAAGCTTCTGTAACACGAGGCCCTTATGAGCTTCTTGACTTTATTCATAGGTTTTAGGGTGCTATTTAGAAATGTTTAGTACGTAGACGTTCAAACTGCCAGTTATCATCTCATTCTACTCATTAGTAATTTCTTCTCGTAACGCGTAGGAAATTACTTCGTACTAATTTATTAAAATACTTTTCGTAACTATTTTTATATTCTATCCATATATGTTTTATACTGTGTGATGTAGTTACATAATTTCTTTTCAAAAATCACGCGTTACTAAACATGAGTGTACAAGGTTACTAAAATATAATATTATACTACTAGATCATTAAAATTTCTTAACATGAGCACTTTTTTTCACAAAAAGATTCAAGAATCTAGATTATATATAATGGTTAGACACAATATTAAAAGTATTTTGGAGAACATTAATATTGTACATTAAGTTTAATATGATTGAATTGGATTAACCCCACAGATAGGATACTTATTAAATTTAACAATTATCGCAATGATGATTATTTTTTATATCGAAAATGAGTATTTAATAGATTACAAAAATTATTATTTATTAATTATTCAAATTTTTTTTTTTGTTAAAAAATTGTTTATCTCATAGTATTATTATAAAATTATATGCAATATAAACTACTTTAAATATTAGTGATAAAATGTATATACTGAAAAATTTAGAATATTGTTACTATTAGCTTATTCTTAAAGTTATAATTCACCTTACCAATACTGAAACTTGAAAAGTATACAGTGTTGACCCATAAGATATTAGATGGAATTCTGAATTTTCGCACAAGTTTTATAATTATAATGATTACAATTTTAGAGGCAAAATGTACAATACTCATAATTGAATTTTAAAGGAACGTTAGAATTATTTTTTATATTAGTTATCATATGTAACTCAGTTTATATTCAAATTTTTATAATCTACTCAATCAATATCAAAGTACAATTAGCCAAACATTTTATTGAAAGGAATCATATTACTTTTCAAACATCAGATTTTTGATTTATTTTCAATTTTCAGATTTTTTTCCTCAACAAATTCATCATTGAACCAAGTAAATTTTTAATGCCCGTACGTTTGCATAACACTTTAGGTGAAAATATTTTTGCAAAACTTTTTCAAAGTTTATATTAATATTTGGTGAGTTGGAATTATTTAAATATTTTAATATATAAGGTAAATAAAGTTATTTAATTCGCATATTTAAGTATTTTAATTATAAATCATAAACCCAAAATTACAAATAGTTATATATCTTACAGATTTTTTTATTAAAATAAAATTCATATTACTATACTACTGTAAAATACAATTTATTTTTATATCGTTGAAAAAGTAATGTAAATTTAATTGAAATATGAGATATAAGACATTTGAATAAGTATGATTTTTGAAATACAGATTTTCTTTGAAATTCTAAGTTCTATATTATATATTTAAATTGTTTGGCAATTAGTTAAATAAGGGATGTTCAAAATAAATAAAGGCAATAACAAAGTGATTATAAAATGTATACAAAATATGACTACGTGCAAATTAATTAGTATGTAATATAAATAAACATGTATAGTACATAATTAACTATAAATATTATATATACACCATATTTTATTATATTATTTAAGTACGTCATATATTGTTATTATTTTACTTAAATTACTATGACTACTAGATTATGTTAATTCATCGTGCGATCAGATATCGCATATTATTTTTTTATCATGCATTTCTTCAATTTAAGTAACCTATTAGCATATGGTATATTCCCAGATTATATGTAATCTGTGTTATAACTTCAACTATGATTAACGTAAATTATTTAACCATATTATCAGAAACCTTAACATGGATTATGAACTCCGTCATCGTTTACGGCTTTACATTTTACGATAATATAGTAATCAAAATGAAGTAAGTATAATCGTTATTGCCTGTCGCCTGTGTATGGTAAGTTCTCAGACTTTTAACTACTGTCTATAAATTGTGTCATTGTTGCACTATTTTTATGGTGTAATATTAATGTAATAATTGATTATTTAAGTTTCAGAATGGAATTGGGAATTTATTAGTCTTATTATAATATATGTTTTTTGTGTGCCTGTGTAAACGATTTAAATCAAAAAGGATTACTCTAACATCACATCCTTAACACATTTTATTTTTGATAGGAAATGTTATCCCGTTGATACTTTAAAAATGGATCACTATACTAATTTATTAAAAAATTTTTTTAATAATTGTGAAAAACAGATGAAAAGTTATGAAAATCGATAATATTTACAATATAACAGTTGTCGAACAAATCGAATTTTGATTTTTACTTAAAAAATTAGTAATCTAAAATTCTCAAAATATTGATTGACTGAATGAATTATCAATGTTTACTGTAGTTTTATCCATTTTTGATTTCAATTAGTGATATTCCAATAAAAAAAAAAATCGAAAGTAAAGTATATCCTTGCAAATAATAGTTAACTTTTACTAAATAAAAGATATGCTAGTGTCAAATCAATTTGGAAATCTAACCAATATTTCAAACAAAAACCAATTTTGTAGACAAATTAATTTAAGTGACGAAAAAACATTAAAAAATACCATATACAACCATGTTTCGAATTGAACAGACATTAATGATAAAATAAATTAATATACTAATAATAATGCTCGTCTTGTAATAGGTGGAACACCTTTACATAATCCTGCAGATTTTGCAGTTCAGTAACTGCATATCCATTGACTCAAACGTACTTCACAATTTGTATGTAAAGTAGTCGACCAATTTCAATTGTACTGTACCTGACGAAAAAAAACTACCAATGAAAATATTTATATTTTTTAATTATGACGAGGGTATTGTTTTTGATAGAATTTTATTTTTTTCAATAACGCTTTTATTAAAACTTATAGCACAATGTAACTAATGATTTCGTGATTGTATATTTTTTAGTGCTCAACTTTTATTTTATTAAGCTTATACTATTCATGCTGTAAAATATTCAAACGTTTTTCCTTTAGTTTTCATAATATTACTAGATAAAAAAAAACACTTCTACACGCATGTTTCAAATATCAAAATCAATAACAATTACATTAAGTCCAAAGGCTATAATAGACGACTGCAAAATGTTACGATGAGTGCCATATGTTATCAATTTTCACAACTACCTAAAATAATATTTTTTTCACTTGTCCTAATATATTAAGTAAAACATTTAAGGTAACGATCTTCACAAGAGGTTTACTGACGATGTAACATTTGTGTTATAAATATAATTGTTATGATCAAGCTTAGCTTAATTATCAGAAAATAAGGAATTTAATAATTATAGAAATATATTAGACATCCAATATTTTAATGAAAATAACAAAATATTATTATCAATACTTAACCTAATCGAAGAAAACTAGACTGAAGATATAGTTAGACGTAAACATACAAGGTTACCTATACTTAAAACTTTGACTTGGCTTAGATATTCAATGGTCATGGAGGATATGCCTAAAACAATGCAATTAAAGGATGACATTATTGTCTAGCTTATATTTTTAATGAATGTCATTCAATTTTTATCGCGATAAATATGGGAATTATCGAATACATAATATAGACCTTGAATAAATATTAGATTCCTTTAAGACGTATCAATATCATAAGTTTTACTACAATAATTTAACAAATTGAGCAAGTAACTGAAATAATGATATAGGTGCCATTATACATAATAACATCATTCCATCAATTACTTCATTCAGAGGTTAACATTTTAAAACTAGATTATATTGAATTCAATAGAATATTTGAGTATAAGTAACTTAATTTGGAACTTTTTGACATGTTGATTGAACTATATTAAAAAACACTGCATATGTATAGTATCAATAAATATGTTTTTTTAGCACACATATAACAATAATTAGAATAGAATAGTATATTTTTATGACTAAATCAAAAATTAATAAATTATCATAATTATGAATTAGTGTGTATCTGCTGTTAAGTATCAAGAATGATTGGAATTCAGTACCCATTGTGATTATCCATTCTTTAGAAATATTAAAATTTGAATTAAATAAATCGTTATGGTATTTTCTATACTAGTCATTTAAAATATTTAATTTAAAGAAAGACAAATATGTCCAACCTGCGACATATGAAGTATATTCGTGACAAGTATAATATGATAAAAATAAAAATTAGATTTCGATACATATTTTTTTAACAAAACCTGTAATTTAAACTGCAATATTATGCACGTTAGAAGACAATATTTGATCAGGAAGTTTCTTTTCTCTCTAAAGATTTTTTACTTTATATTTGTTTAACAACAACTGTATTCTCAATTTTTTTATTTACTGAGTGGATTACTGAGTTAAAGTTTCGTTTCAATAATTTTTGTACTGGAATAATGTTCATTTGAAATAACAATTATTTATGTATTAGCGTAGTTTAGTATCAGATTACTTTATTATTTCAATAAACTTTCGTAAATTCATTTTTTTTTAACCGAAGAGTAAAGTAAAATACTGCGATCCATGTACTATGTATACACTGTTTAATTACATTTTAAAATTTACCAGTTTAATTTAATTACTCGTAATTTTCCTCAACAAATTTAACATTAATTTTATTTTATGCGTATTTCTAACTTATAGGATTTTTATTTTTTCTCTAAGCCTCATAAGAGTTTTTACAGTGCGTTATAAACTTACTGTCTCTTTGACTTTAACTTGTATTTAATCATCATTGAGAAGATTTCATGATGAAGTGAAAAATAGTGTTGGTGAATAGTAAATACCTTTCATACCAAATAATTGAAATTATGATTATTTTATCATATTATCAATTAAATAGACTACTAATATACGATATAGAACTAAGTCTTACATTTTTGTCTTTTATGTTTTTTATTTATCGATATTTTGTTGGAAATTTCAATTTTTCCGGCCGTTTGATACATGCATTTTATTTTATAATTTTAGAAACTTTGATTATTAGAATTATTCAAATATTATTAAGTATGCGTACTTAATATAATCATGAGATATGGCTTAATTAAAACTCTTTTTTTTCCATAAATACCTGCAAGATATATTATATTATCATATATTATTATATTATAATAATGTGTATGATAAATGTATGTATTCAAAAATTATACATATTATACCTATTTAATACTTGAAATAATCACGTGTAGTAAAAATAATAACTATGAATGAGCGAATAACCTGATATCGTGAAACAATTTTAATATATTGATCAACGAACAAGATAATCGATTAATGGAGATATCAATTTAATCTATATCACATAACATCTGCATATTTTACATTATATTATACTTGTTTACGTATTTTATTGTTTACTAAGTTTTTTATATACGTTATCATTTATGAAAATCATAAACATTGTGTGTTCCAATTATATTAATTTTACACCAATGTTTCTGATTTCTTAACTCATAATCTATAGTGGAATAGTAAATACACATATGTTATCAGTTGAATATTTAAAAACAACTTAAATTGAATGAAACTATAGAGTACATTTAATGATATGTTGTGTGACGTATCATAACGATCACAATCTAATGTCCAAACACAAAAAATAAACCCGTTATTCTATAAATACGGTGGGATGAGTTGTGGGAAAGCACCGTCAAGTATTTCGGTTGAACTGTTTGGATATCATGATTTTGACTTCATAGATAACAACGGCTTAGGTGAATGATGAAGAAAACAACAATTTGCGCGAAGTCGTAAAAATCGAATGTGCCAAAATGATCGAATCCGCGTAGCGATAAGACATTGTGTACATAGTTGTACTGCAGTTACAAGAAACATCATTAAAGTTAAAGTTAACCAAAAAAAAATAGAGAAAAAATAAAGGGAAAACCACATTAAACTTAATATTAAAACTATTAGTTTTCTTTAAATTGAAAAGGTTAATTGTTTGCTTGTACAGTAATTTTTTTTTTTTACACACATATATCCCATGTTTAAAGTTCATCTTAAAGGAAAAAATAATCAATATTTTTATGTTGAAATTTTTACTTTACCGAAAACAGAACACCAAATCAGTTTGAATCGTAATTCGATGATGGCTCTATGGTTGTGATCATGTGCTCGACTTCGTAAGTATGCGTTAAGCTGTGTTGCAATCGATCACTCACAATATAAAATGGATCTATTCGCGACGAGTGTAGTTTACATAATCAAACTTAATCCTTACCATGATATACTTGATAAAAATTGAACAGAAACGACGAACTATCACCACACGTCGTCATATAGTGGTCTACAATATCACATTTGGAAACAATTATTGCAACATAAATGCTTTCTAGCGCAAGATGAAAATATTTTACGATTAAATCGTTATAATGATAATAATGATTTTGGTTTTGAGTAGTAAGCGCACATTTTCTTCTGTAATTTCATCGGCTGTCATGGTTGTCACGTGTGCATATACAATTTTAAAAGGAGCTGAAAGTATCAAGACATCAAGTATTCTCCCCAATACAGACACACCTGTGACTACTCATTGTTAAAGATTCAAGTTTTAGTTGGAATATCATGCAGCCAAACGAGCCGGTAGTGAAATTTTCTCCCGACGCCTCACCATAATGATTATTATTTATTTATGGCTCATATTTTAATTCACTTAAACAATACGTCATGTATATTTAGCACTACGATTACAATTTCATTATAAACACAAATTAATAAGAATACGAAAAACTGACTAGACTCGTGATTGTTCCGTTTGAAAGGAATGCTAAATATAGTTCAACTTTACTGCAACCATATAATATATAATAACCATAAATCTAATAATATAAAAAAAACAATTAATGATGATGGTACAAACTTCTACAGCAACGAGCGTTCTTCCGTGTTGGGTTTGCTTGCCGAAGACGTGAATATTAAACACGGAGTGCACGTGCCTCACATTGACATTGCGAAAACATCGGCTGCGGCTGCTTCGTCGTCGAAAGCGGTGGCGGCAACGCCAATGTGCTCCAGGTCGGCTTCTGGCCGCCCGTCGTGTTCGACTGACACTGCTTTCGTCGGGTCCGCGCGGCCGTTTCAAGTTTGAATCGACGGTGGCGCGTACAACGAGCGTGTTCTCCCGAACCGCCCCGCCGTGCATCCTTACGTTACAACCATAGCTCTTAGATGTCCGCAAAAACTTAATAATAATAATAATAATATCAAGTAGGGGTGTTGAAACAAATAATAATAAAAAAAAAATTAATTAAATAATTGATTAATCAAATAAAAAAATTTGTATCATTACGATATAAGTATAGGTACAGCCCCACCCCCTCTGATCGGCGTTTGAAAAGTAGCAACGTTGATTTTATGATGTACAGTTTTGATGTCCATTCGTTAAAATCGGTAGTGCTACAGTCACTACAGGCTTCATTGTAATTGTTCGCATTCAAAATTATTAGAACAGGATTCGTTTACGACGATAGAAACGGAATAAAAAGTTTTCTATTGACAAAAACCTGTTTCCATCAAGTCTATTGCTAATGATTGCAGCGACGTCTAGTGGTTGCGTCCACGTAAGCATTAACAGTTTTAACAATAAGTTGGTGAATCTGTACGGGACGATAAATGCAATGATAATAGTAATAAAATATCCCATTACTCTCGGCCGTTTATTATTCCGTTATTATTATTATTATTATTATTATTTTATAATATATTTCTATTATTTATCATCGCTTCTCGTCGTTTTTATTATATTCTTTATAAAACAAAATGTACACATAGTATACGCTGTATAATAATGTAATACATAGGTAATAGCGATCCGAGCGGTAAACATTCATATAATACGCGCAACGTTACCCGCGTAACGGCCGGATAGGTGCAACCATCCATGTACCTATACATGCCAGTTTGTGCGGTGATATTATTATCATGTATTGGATTTAGAATCTCGAAATGTACGTCTCGTACATTTATTAAATTTCAATGGTTGAGCGTAACGTTGAAATCTTCAAGTGTAAAAAAGAAGAAGAAATAAAACGTAATGCTTTGATAGTGAATTTCCTATTTTTATACTATTTCGAGAGCGGCGAGTGCGATGAAAATCAATGGATTTCCAATCGTCTAGGTAAAAATAATGCATTTTAATTTTTATATTTTTCCAATATACCTAACGCCGCCATCATACGTTTTCATTATTTTTATATTACCATTGTCTTATCAATAGATAGGTACGATAAAAAATATTTTAGTTTTTGCGAAAACAGTATATTTGCAGCTTTTCTCTACTCTTATGTATTTAAATGATATTTCTGAGTTATTGCAAAATAATTATAATATGGAATTGTCAATAAATTGATAGAAAGTCACTTTCTTCATTAATTCATAATATTTTTTTGTTGAGCGGAAATCATAATAACTGATGTAATACATCCAACATTGACAGTTCTACGCATATTATCTTTTGTTATGTTAAAGCAAAAACATGGCAAATAAGTTAGAATTTAAATAGTTCATACTATAAATTAAAATAATTTTTGAATGTAAAAATATTAGTATCAACAAGTTTTAACGAATACAAATTATTTTAAATATTAAAAATGTTGACATGATGAATTCTGAACTAATACATTTTTTCCTCGTACTTTAAGATAGACTTTCTATAAATTTAGTTTATTGATTATACTTGATTTGATAATAATTATCAACTAATAACAAGTAACTCATGTATAAGTTGCTTAATGAAATTTATTTATATTTCTATTTGTCAATGGTACAGTGCAAAAATTCTTCGGAAACACTATAATTGCAATATAAAGAATATATGTATATTCGGGTGTAGCAGAGTATGCTTTAATTGTATCTGATCGCATGAAAATCACTTTTAAGGATATGATGGTATTAGTTGATACGAGATAAGCTACTACCGACAACTATAAATTATATTTTAATAATCGTAAATGAAGTTAATTATTTGACCAAAACGATAACAAGTCACCATCACGTTTTATTGTTTGATTCAAAGTAAATGTTTGAACTCACAACATACTCGTGTAATATGACTTATATCAATCAGTCAACCACAAACGTAGAAAAAAAAATCAAATGTCTTTTAAGGGCTTGTATAGTGTAACTGGTAAACATGTGAGATTTGAAAGTTGTTCACGTTTATATAGTTGAGGGTAATTAAAAACCATCAATTTTTCTGTAGTGTAATACCGTATTTGTACTGAATAATATTGAACATTTTTTACAAAAATGTTTCACTATAGTTTGATCAATTACGAAACGTTTTAGTGACATTTATAAGTGTTTGTATGAAAAACAAAATGTCTGAAATTAAGAATGTTTAATTTTAATAACATAATAGGTATATATTAGTAAATCATTTTTATTGTTTCAACGTATTCGTTCCGAAATAGAAAATTTCGATTCTTTGAAACAGTATTGGTTAACGAACTTTCACAATAAATCAGACTACTGTTAATTGAGAGATCTGTAAAAAACAAAACCGTGAAATTTTAACAAAAGGATTTTATTAATTTAATTTTTCATTTTATAGAAAAATCTATTTTTTTAATAATATTAAATTCAAACATTTAAATCAAAATGTACTACATTACAATTATGAGTGAATGCATTACGAAAATAACAATTTATGGTTTTATTGTATTTATTTTTATTGCTCGCTCTTTTCTGACAACATTTTTTTATATATTTTATTTTAAACGATTAATAAACAATTAAGTGTTAAAAATATATGTAGGTATAGTTGACCTATAATAATAAAATATCACCAAATAAGCCATTTTTGTTATCGATACTACAATGACCTTATCTAATCCTGACTTAGACTCTGCCATAAAAAACCTTCAAGAACACCTAATCAAATTACTAAAATGGTTTAACTTATAGAAAATCAAAATAAATGAAAGTAAATGCACGCATATCACCTTTACAATCAGCCCAAAAATATCCCTCTCGTTTTTCTCAATGACAAAATAATCCTTATGAATACCTCTGTCAAGTACCTAGGTCTCCATCTGGATAAAAGGCTGACTAGGGCAACTTGTATAAAAACAAAACGGAAATCTTTAAACCTCAGACTTTACAAACTAAGACAACTACACCGAACGAAAATGTCAGTAAAAAATAAAACGTTCATTTATAAGCAATTGTTACGCCCTGCAATGACGTACGGCATTCAACCTTAGAGTACTATAAAACACTCTAACCTAAAAATCTTATAGTCATTCCATTCAATAAAACTTCGATTTCTCGCTAGTGTACCATGGTATGTCAGCAATCCTGGCATCATGATCTCAATGTTCTACCGATATCAACACTGGCATCCTACAATTATAATAAATTCCATAAAAACGCCATAAATCACTCTAATCCTCTCATCACCAACCAGACATTGACAACACTACCTGATAACCCTTTTCGTGGACTCAAACGAAAATGGTCACGTGATTAATTCAATAATACAAACTGTATTGAGTTCATATAAGATTTAATATCAATGGATGCTCCCTCACTCTGTACAGCCTACTTAAAATGTTGTCAACGCAATAACTTAGTGTATTATATTTATACCCAGATTGTAAAATTTTCTTTATTTAAATTAAATAAAAATTAAAAAATAAATTTAATTCCGTTCAAATTTACTATGCTCATATAGTATCACTCGTATATAGAGAAATTTTTTTTTTAAATTTAAATTTTTAAATTTTTAAATTTATAGTCCGAATTTATGAAGATTCTTGATTAAAAATAATAGAAAGCTGATAAAATAAATTTTCCAAGGATTTAACTCAATATTATATGTATTCTAATGGAATATTTATAGTGAAGAATAGTTAGTGAACAATTGTTTTAAGTGAACAATTATTGTACACGCAGTACACATAGAGATTTTCAAAGTATCGTGGAATAATAATATCCAGAATTTTCGTTGTGTGTGAAATCAAATTTCGGTTTTTGTATGCATAAAACGTATAGCGTTATGTCTGTGTCACAAGAAATCGAAATCTATCGTCATAATCGATTTAAAGCGAATACTGCAGTGAGCACTGTTAGTATTACGTATTTGCATTATTTATTAACTTTGTCGTATATGCCGATCAAATCGTATTTCTTAACCTATGTATAGACACAAACACACAACTTGAAGTAAAATAATACTTGAAATAACGTATACATTGCCGTAACTAGAGAGCCAAAGATCCACGTAAAAATAAATGTATAAAAGTCACTTTTTTTGGAGCATCATAAAATTAATGTACAAAATAAAGAGGGATGTATTGAATTTTAAAGAACCTATATATATGTTTTTCACTGCCTGCGCCTATGACTGTTACAACACTAAACTGATGTTTCCCGTAGTGGTCAAGTCATATGACCACCACAAAAGATCCTTTATTCACGCACTTTTTTTTCATTTTTTAATTCGCTTAACCTAATTAATAATATTTATTGGTCATATGCTAGTTAGTATTATTGATAATTATGAGTATGATTAATGTACAATTGTTTTCTTTTATTCCACAATGTTATATTAATCTATTTCCTATCACGATGTAAATACACAGTGATTTTTTTTTTAATGTGTCTCATGCTTCCTGTTACCCAGATTTATTGTTATTGATATTGCTCAGTATTACAGTTATAACGTAATTGTTACCGCTGATAATAGTCACGTAAAGGTGATAATAATCTATCGTTTCGTCCGATCTTCGTCATATTAACGATGTAGTAACGTAGTACATTCGAGTATATTTACAACAGCAGATGTAGATAGGTAACGCTGTATAAATCGGTCGAGTTTCGCGTTGTAATGGTATTGGTCTAAACGTAGATACACCGCCGTGGCATCATACGGATTTGCATAAATATACGATAAACGAATATTAACATTTGACGTGTCTTGTGTCACCAGTGACTTATAACGTGCGCACGAAAAACGCCACAGTTCGTTATACATTTATAAAAACGATAATAATAATGACTCGCGGTGAACGAACGCCTTTATATCGTATTCATATTTACTTTTCTCAGCCACCACCGCGGTGGCGCACGGTCGGAAATCACACACACACACACACACACACACGCGCGCGCGCACGCACACGCGCTCGTATGCAAGATAAACGTATTGAATCCGTTTCGCATTTCCTAAGTATAATAACCCTGTGTACATGTAAATTCCATAATTT
This sequence comes from Sipha maydis, assembly GCA_034509805.1. Taxonomy (NCBI): domain Eukaryota; kingdom Metazoa; phylum Arthropoda; class Insecta; order Hemiptera; family Aphididae; genus Sipha; species Sipha maydis. Next base: position 34,753 of record JASXSY010000626.1, on the reverse strand, counting down.
ATTATGTGCGTTCGTACGGAATACGATTCGTTTGGTAGATATTTTTAATTGTTGTTGTGAAATTAGTTTTGTTTGAAATCCGCCAGGAAATGATGATCAACGAAGTAGAGGTGGGGTAGGGGGTTAGTTTCATTTCTGACATCGACCAACGTTCACAACGCCGTTGTTATAATTTATAATAACGCGGTAACAGTTATTCTACCTACGCTAGACTTACAGCATGAATGTATATGGTTCCGACAAACACGTAGAGCCCGGTATTGATAGTATTGCACTGAAGTGTTTGCAATGAATATCGCACGGTATATGTCCTTGAAGCACATAATAATACGTACCGATTTCATTCGAATCGATATTCGACTGTTGTTATAATATTATTATCATCGTTACGATGAACAGGAGTGCTCGATTCGTCGTCAACAACGCAGCCAACGTCAACGACAATTTATCTGAAGACCAACAAAGTGAAATTAAATAAAAATTATGGATATAAAAAACTTTTGTAATGCTTTTTTTTTCTGTTTATAAACTTCAATGTGTTCTTAACGAGCACATTACATTTGTTCGAGTTAGGTAAGGTTAATCACTTTTATAAATGCAATAAAAAGTTTTTTCCTTTAAAGTCAGTTAACTCCATTGTATCCACTTTCACCCCTTCAACGGTTACTGGGCGTACTTTGCACAATACCGTTACGATTAAGATGAGATCTTGTGTTTATCAGATCATAATGGTAGACTATGTATTGACCGTGTGGCGCTTAAATGAATTCGAATATATTATACTCGGAAACATGGAAGCGTTTGGAGCAAATACACTTGTAAAAAATGCAGGGACCACAAATAATTAAATATGTATATTGGATGGATCCCTCGTTTAGAATTATTAACGATATAAGGTTAAATTGGTCACAAACCTTCAAACAGGTATACAGTAAATGAGCGCCATTTCATTTTTATTTTATAGATCACTTTTTACCCATACTACCTGTACCACACGGTTTAAATCGGTAAATATTATAAGTTGTTTAATCGATAATCCGTTGTCTGTACGCTAAGTCGCTGCGTTAATATAGTTCGTGTAGTCTTTACTTAAAACAAAATCAATGGTGGCCGGATATCTATTATAACCATCTTTGAGCAAAATACTTTTGTTCGTAATAATTATATATTTGCCACAATACTCACTTCAGAATTTCACGTTAAACTTAGTCTGAAATTTACATTAATATAACAAAAACTACAAACAAAGGATTTACAATAGGAATAGATTTTATGTAATTTTACTTCATGCTTTACAATAATTAAGTATATCACATAGAAAAAGGTTAACCTACTTTCTGTTTTAAAAACGAATTTATAGCTTAAGATTTAAATTCACCTTTTAAATTAACTGCGAGGGATCAGATAATAAAACATAACATTTTTATATCAGTTTATATCTTACATTATTTATCTTTGTTGTACCTATATAGATATAACTCCTCTCTTCTACTTCGGTTTTTATACTTCTAACATGTATAGGTATTCAATTATAATTGTTTAATCTTATACTATTTAATGAATAATACGTTTCATATTAGTCCTTGTCGTATGCTATATCACTTATTGTTATAGTTTTATAGCACATATTTCAAACCCATTCGTTCTCTTTTTTAGAGTGATTAAATAATAACAACTATGCATTAGTATAATACGTACACACAGTTGATATATTTGTATTAAAAACATTTATGAACAAAAAAAAAATGTTTTATTTACTATTGTATTTTAAATTTTTAAATTTTATATTGATAAGTGGCAGTATAAACTAATACATTTTCTTACAATACAAAGTTTTACAGAAAAATTATTAAAAATTATAATTCACAAATTAATATTTGAATTAATTAGAATAAAAGTAATTCATCATTTATATAACATAAAATATTGGGACGGTACTTAATAGTTATTTTCGACACTTTTGTTCCTACAATCTACAGACAAATTCTTATTCTATGTTCTGTAAAAAAATGCATAATCAGCTGACCAAAAAATTTTTTTTTGCTATGGTCAAACACAAAAATAACTAATGCACATTATTGATTTTTTTTTTAACTCTAGTTAAGTTAATATGCATAAAAAAAAATAGTACTAAGTATAATGATAATTTAATTTTTGGTTAACCCAGTTAAGTTAAAAGTTAATACACATTTTTTTAAACTTTATATTAAGTTAAAAAAAGTTAATAAAGTACTTTTTCTAAACTTTTTTTTTTATTATGCACGAACTTTATATAATAAAAAAATTTAGTTTTTTATTATACAACATTAGTGTACGTAATTTCTTATCAACGTAAGCTAAATTATTTACTATAGTGCTTATACTTTATACAGTATTTCCATTTAGTATGTTTTTCATTGAAGTTTTTCATTAAAAAAAAAAAATAAATAAATAACCACGCCTATTAAAAATAAATACCTCCTTTAAATTCAATATTAACTGTTACTTACCTTTAAAAATGTTAAATAATATGATGAGTATTTTTAATTTCAATAATTTAATTATTAATGTGCATACCACAGAACAATTTTAATAATAATAAATAATCCATGCTGTTGCTACATAAATGTATACCAAAAATTCATAACTGAAACTGAATACTGATAAAATTACAGTCACATTTTATCGTATAAAATTGTAAAAACAATAATTGGTTTTTATTTCTGTTTATTTTTAGATTTTATTGTTGGTATATTTTTTTTTTCCCGAAAAAACGTTGCGCCTCGTTGATCGTCGATAACAATAATATACCATTATACTATAAAGGTATTATTATATGTCATTATTATTATTGTTCTTTGGTAGTTGTTATAATTAAATTAATAACATTAGCAGCGTATAATCTATTTATTTTAAAATATATTCTGATGTATACTGAATGTTCCTTTAGATTACAGTGATGGGAAAAATGTAATATTTTTAACTTAAATCAATTCACGATAAATATGTTTTAACATGAAAACAAAATAGACATAAATAATGAAATAAAAAAAATAAATAAATAAATAAATAAATAAAAAACAAAATAAATCAATTTAACTTATTTCTTAAAATTAAAAATTAATTCGTTAATTTCACGTTAAATAAAATATTCATTTAGTAAGTTCATAGTAAAATTAATGAAAATCCAAAAGTACCTACTTAAGTTAAAATGTTAAAATAAAATTAACATTTTAACTCATTAACGCCCGGTCTTGCTGAAATATGAAAACTAGGACAATGTAAATCAATTAATCACAAAACCTCCGATAAAAAATTTTTCTTGTAATTTTATTTGTTAAATTATCATGATTATGTTTAAATACTATGTTCCCATTCATTTGAAAAAAGTTTTTGTAGTATACACCTCAAATTTAGATCAGTGCCACTGAGTCTATGGTCCAGGTTTATTTCTTCATTTATTACCCCACCCTCCCGCTCCATTCAAAAATCATATCACTGAACAAAATATCAATAGATAACCCGTAATTTAATGTAAAATCTTAATTCTTAGTTACTAAATCTCATATTCTTTCATTAATGTTTCACTCAACACAAACTTGCACAAAACGAACATCTTATTAAACAACGATTTCAATTCAAGCCGTTAAGGATTTAGGTGTTGTACAGCAATATTGATTTTATCAACTATAATTTACTTCTATGTACATGTGGTGTACGATTATCAATGTTTAATAACTAATGGTCTCAATTGAAAACGTTAATTAATATGCACGTCAGCATAGAGTCCTTGAATACGAGAATGAAAAATTTACATTCAAGTATATTTTATAAACATGAATTTAATATATGTATGCACGTATTTTAGTATATTCACGTATGCACATAGTCACGAATATTTGTTTAAGTGATCATTGTGTAGTAATATAGTACGAATATAAATAGATCATGATTGGCCTTTACATACTGTAAGTGTCGAGTAAATAAACTATGCCTAAACTATAATTATTTCATTGATTTCTTATTATTTATAAAAGTTTTATAATAATTACGTTTAACCATTTTATCATGATTAGTAAAATATTATATTGTTTTTGTATGGTGAAGTAATCTTAAGCAAGTATATCGTTAATTATATTTTATTGTATGTTTACTAAATATTACATTAAAATTTAGAAAAATGGATATAAATAATTAGGTATAGGATTATGCTGCACGAAATGGAGATAAAGCATTTTTTTAGTGAAGCAATATTATATAAACAAAAGCTGGGTATGCCTGAACATTCTTAATTATCTTAATTACAATGTTATAAAACGCGGTGGAATTTAATCTACCTAATGTTAGAACATATATTTTATAATAAATGTCCATTTTATAATGTGATTGTTGATTGATCTATAATTCCCGCACATATAATCCAAAATTAGAAATCTGAGAGCATCAATAGTTAAAATATAAATTCTTATCATTCTTCTTAAGCTACTTCAAGATATGACGACACTGTTCTGTGGAGAAAATCATTCATCGGCTTCAGTGTTAGGTCCATTGCTCAAAAAAATATTAAAAAACCATTTAAAATTACAAGGTAATAGTGGAAGTATAACGATTAATTCTGAAATTTCTCGTTAAGAATGATTTAATCTTGTATGGGATACAAAAAATAAAGTATCTGCATGAAAAATACGTCATTTTTGTCATTTTTGGATCCAAGTATAAACATTTGGATCACGAACACATAATTGCACGAGAAAGCATTCGATCACCCGTCATTACTTAATTAAACAATAGTAGTAGGCATAATGTAAATACATAACGTCAACAATCATTTCAAATCAGTATGCTTGATTTTCTTTACGCTAATGATGTTCCTGGACTAATCGATTTGACGACTGATTTCAAAATTATATAGTTAAATCTTACTTTAGTTCGATTTAAATCCAAGTGATTTATGGAAATATCCAAAAGAGTAAGAAAACAAATATCCAGCAATTGGAACATTAGAAAATTTATTTTCCATAACGTGCTATATCGATTAATTCCATACGAGTGTTTTTCAACAGCTAAGAGCGTAAAAATATTAAATAAAATATCAATATTAACAAAATTTAATAACTTGTTGGTTAGGTTACACTGAAAATGTAATACCCTAATTTATTACTATTTATAAAAGTTTTGTACTTATGAATTCATATATAATTTGTTTTTTTTTATTTATTAAATTTACGCCATTATTAATATTATATTTTTTTGGAATATCAATAAGTCATTAATTTAGAAATTTATTTATGTTATTATAATAACTATTGCTTAAAAGAGTCGGAGTACGTAATGATTTTCATAAATCTAGATCGAAAAGTTGAAAGTGAATTTAACTTTTTTTTCGTAATTAGATTTTTATTTAAACTTAACTTATGGACTTCTCATCTTCTTCTCCAGGACAAACAGGAAGCCGATTTTTTTTCTTTTCCTAAGAAGTCAAAAATACATTTGATTGTTACATTTTTTTTTAAATAATTTCGATATTGTTTATTTTTATTTCAGAAAAATAGAAAAATTGCTTCCTAGTTGTCCTAGCTAAGATTTTCAGAAATTAAAATCTTTTTTCAAAATTAAAATTAGATATCTGAAAGTAAGGTGGATTTAATTTCCCTTTAAGCAATTTTTGTATTCTTGTAAAGATAAAATTTAATTCATAAAATGATTCAACATGGTCCGTAGTGACATGTGCATACGTGCACGAGAAGTACTATGTTCTAGGAATCAACGTTGCGACAACGACTACGATTATCCTCGATAACACATAGATAAACATCATTGATTTTTTTTTTTATAATTATAGATTATAGATAGAGATTACAATCCTGGGATCTCGAATCCCGGGATCCCGAGATCCCGCCTACTTTTAGGTACCGAGAATACCGGGACCAGTATAAGTAAATCCTGGGATTCCCGGGACTGTGTAACAGCACTATATAATTCAATTCCCCGATTATGAATTATGAATTAACGTGGTTTTAAGATTAGATTATATTATGTTATGTGTTATTTATAGAATCCTCATGATGACTATGATAAAATTACATATTTGAAAGATATATTTTTAATCCCTAAAAATGATTTTATTAGAAAACAAATAATACAATTAATTGAAAGGATACATTATAATGAACGCTTAATGATACCTAATGAAGAAAAACAACATTGTTTTGAACAAACAGAAAGTGAATCTATTACATTCACTCAATTGACATTGAAAGAAAAGTTGGAGCTTGAAATAGGAAAAAGTAAAAGAACAATTGATCCTATAACGCAAAAAGAAACTGATTTGATAAAAATAATCAAAAAAGAGATGAATTTATTTGAAAATGGAGGAACTCGCGGGTATCACTTAATGCTAGCATTTAAGTACTTAATGTCTATTCCTCCTACAAGTATTGAGTCCGAACGTGCATTCTCAGCAGCAGCCTATATTGGAAACAAGCTAAGAAGCAGACTGGGAGACGGAACATTAGACGCTCTACTATTCCTGCGTTCATATTTTCAAAATAATTAGAACCAATGTATATTTATAAACTTATTTAACTAATATAAACTTTGTTAACTAATATCTATTCTTATGTATAATAATACAAATATTTAAATAAAACAAAATTGTGCATAATTCTTTAAAATATTTTCTTATTAAATTTCGGGATAATCCCGGGATCCCGAGATTAATAGCTAAATATCCCGTGATCCCGGGATCATAAAATTGGGTCGGGATTGTAATCTCTAATTATAGATTAAATACGAGTAGCACTCATGTATTTATGATAATTAAATTAATCATAGACAATAATATTTCCTGTTTTTAATGTACGAGTAAAAATAAAATTAGAGCCAAAATTGTAAAATAAAATTGGGTCTGATAATTTAGTTAATAAAATAAAATAATATTTTATGGAAGTAGATTCAAGTAGGTACGTATTATATTGATAAATATTTAGTTGGTTTCCACACTTTAACATATATTGTTGAATAATTGATTTATTATATTTTATAATAATAATACTGTATTTTTCAATATAATAGTGTTTATAATCAACGGCAAACAAAAATAAAACAAAAAGGTACAAGAAAAGTAATTTTTGGACTTTGAGTGCTCATAGGAAAATAGATAGAAAGAAATATAGTCACATAAATGGCATTCCTAGATTAAGAAAAAGCATTTGATACTATTAATTGGAATATATTGTTTTAAACACTACAAGAAGTAAGAATAGAACAACAAGACCTAAAAATACTGCATTAGTACAAACATCAGACAGCCGAAATTAAGAAAAAAGAGATAACAGCACACACAAAGATAAAAAATGGAGTGAGACAAGGACGCACTTAATCACCATCCTTATTCAAATGTTACACAGTAAAAATAATCAATATGAAAGCAAAATTAATAAGACAACAAATTGGAATTAAATTTGGAGGCGAAAATATTTCTATGATACACTTTGCTGACGATATAGTAATATTAACTGAATGTGAAGAAGATTTATTGAGAGCTATCAACGAAATGGTAGAGACGTTAAAAACATTTAAAATTAAAATCATGAAAAAATACGTATATACTAATTTGTGCAAGAAAACCCCAAAACATAATTACTCATATATATTCTAGATAAACATAAACTTGACCAAGTCAACGAATGCCCATACTTAGGTAATATGATAACAATATATGCGAAAGGCATATGAGAAAATAAAAAGACACATAAGAATGGCAAAATCAGCGTTCATTAAAAAATCCACACTGCCAAAAAGATGAATATTAACATTAGGCAAAGACTCATTAAGACATGTCTGGAGAATAGCCCTATACGACTGTGAAACATGGATTAAAAATGAAACAAAAAGAAAAGGGTCTTATGTTTGAAAAATTCAAAGCGGCTATCATTTTTGATAATAAATATGGAACCTTAATTCAAAATATTTTATATTGTACATCTTAAAAAATATATAATTAAAAAACTACTGAGAATATAGTGAATTAATCGTACATTCGTGCTATACAGTTTTGGTTTTTTTTTTTTTTCCGTACATTTTCAATTACTATCCGGTTCCTTATATTAAGAAAATATAATACTGTTGATACGTATTCAGTTCGAAAATGTTTAAAAAAGAATATAATTAAAGTGGATTAATAAAATGTTAAATATACGGTAATTTTTGTATTTACTATTCTTAGGTTATAATCAGAGTAAAATATTTGGCACACGGTAACCACCCACGCCATTTGTGTATTCGTAATTGTCAAACTGGTTGTACTAATCGATTATGATATAAGACAGATTCAAGGAATGGTTTACTTACACTAACGTTAATTTATTCTCACACATAGATACAACCAAAGGCCAATAAACATACAATAATCCATAAAATCTACCGTACTCTGATGCCCTTAACCATGAGACGAATCTAATTATTTTGTAACAATAAAGTATTTTTCATTCATTATTTTTTTTTTGCATATTTAATTTAATTTACCAAGCTATATTGTTTCTACTTTTAGTTTTGTTGGAATTCGTCATAATATATGTATCAAATACCTGAAGTTAAATTGAATGCGTATTTTATGTAATTTAACAATTTAACTGTTATTTTGAAATATTTTATGATATAATAAATGCAAAAAAAAAATATTGACACTAAATTCCTAGAATACGTCAATACATAAGTATATATATACAAATTAATTTTTTTAAGAATACAGTTTTATATTTTCGAATGTTAATTTCGCGTGAAATGTGAGGCTCTATAAATGACTGATGGTTAGTTATATCTATTAATATTGTATAATTTTATATTGTTGAATTCATTATCATTTTAATTTTAATTTCATAAAAAAATTTTAGCGATAAATTATTTTGAAATTAATACGTTACTAGCTGAATTACCCAGCTTTACCCAAGTATAGTTTTTTTCATATTTATAATTATATTTTATAATACAATATTTAATTATCATGGCAAAACAGATCTTAACAAGACACTGTAGCTGTTTGAATTGAAAGTGTTAGTCAGAAAGAAAGTATTCTTGGTAGAAAAACTGTTTCTTCCATACCGCAGACTGTAAAGTTAATTGTTTCAATTACATTTTTATATAAGGCCTTAAACTGAAGTCTTGTGCCATTACAAAGTTTTGGATGTATTAAGTTACGCAAAACCATTATTGGAGCTTAAATTTTCTATCATAGATTGTGAAGTGGCTATGTTGCCACCACGCCGTGTCTCACAATACGTGTTGGCGACGAATAATTATTATTAATTAATCCACCTTAACACAATATTTTTTAAAATCCTTTTTTAAAGCACGGTAAAAGTATTGGTGGAACTATTATACCAAACTTCAAGCGCGTACGTTGAGTATTTTTTGAGGTACAGCGATGAGTGAGTCAGTGGTATTTGGATATGATATATATTTATATAGATTCTGTTACGTTAACGCGACCAATTTTAACAATAGGGTGGCTTATCTATATATTATAATATATTATATTCTATGACTTTTAACGGATTTGTACTTTATAATATATATTATTAATGTAACTAATGTGCTACCTACACGATCGTGTACCGCTTTTGCCTATTCAATACGCCGGGTTCTAATTATGTTATAAATTTGATGTTACAGTCTTAATCAAATGTTCATCGAAATTATAAAGTCGAAACATTTGTCATAAATTGTCTTTTAGTTCTTCATTTTTTATTTGCTATTATTCAATACTCGATAATAGGGTGAGATACCATGATGTATGATATTTGCGGATGATATAGTTCTGATAGGAGAAAACCTGGAAGTTGTCAATAATAGGGTAAATGAGTGGAGGTTAGCCATCAAAGAAAAGGGATTGAGAATTAGTAGAAATAAAAAAAAGTATATAGAGTATGATTTTAGACAAAGAGACCAAGAAGTTGAAGGAATGAGGAGACCAATGACAATAGATGGTGATGTGATAGGTGAAGTTGAGAGATTAAATATATAGGATATTTTGTTCAAAAGGACAGGGGCTATGACATGGATGTAAAACATAGGATTAAGTGCGGGTGGATGAAATAGAGAGAAGCATCGGGCGTATTATGCGATAAAATAATTCCAATGAGGCTGAAAGGTAAATTTTATAAAAATGTAGCGAGACCAACTATGCTGTATGGTTCAAAGTGTTGGGCGGTTAATAGGAGAATAGAACAAAGTATGAGTGTTGCGGAAATGAGAATGCTTTGATGGTTGAGTGGAGTGACAAAAGAAGATAGAATAAGGAACGAATACGTGAGAGGTAGTGTTGGTGTAGCGCCAATTGTGGACAAGATGAGAGAAAATAGACTGAGATGGTTTGGGCATGTGATGAGGCGAGAGGAAACGAATGCAGTAAGAGTGGTTATGAAGATGGACGTTAAATGGAAAAGAGGAAGAGGAAGACCAAAAAAGAGATGGTTGGAGACTATGGAGAATGACATGAGGGCTGTCGGTGTGTGCAGAGGAGCGAGTGAAGTGGAGATGTAGGACAAGGGTGGCCGACCCCAAATAGTTGGGAGGAAGGCGAGGCAGAAGAAGAAGAAGAAGATTACATAGCCCAGAGGTTCTTAACCTTTTTAACGCACGACACCCTTAGTTATTTTATAAATATCCGAAGGCACCCTATATCTATATTCTGCAGTAAAACTCGGAAGCCGTTCAATAATGAGTTTTAATAATACACATATTCATAAAAACAATAATTTGTTATATTTTATGGTAAATATTGAAAATAATTTAAACATTTCGTATTGTACAAAAATTACAAACAGACCAATTTAAAATTATGAATAAATTCGTTTTATAGTTACTTGATATTTAGATATCATTAAAATAAAAATACTCGCGCCTTCCCCTAATTAGTTATCGGTATAAATAACAACCTTTTGCGTTATTTCAATCCATCGGATACAATTCAAAACATTTTTATTATTTTTAACAATTTTTTTTTTATATATATATATATTTTTTTTTCTACGCATATTTTTATAGCGATAATAATCATTTATGTTTTAAAAATTCATTGCAGTTCTTATCTTTCGATCTCATTGCTTTATTTTTATAAATACTGATACTAACAGAATGATAAATATTATGCTGTTACTATATACAATTCTTTTCATAAATTATTTGAATGTTTAGTAGGTTTCTGTGCAAAATAATCTCAAATACTATAACCTTTGAAAGCTGTCATGACTTACGAAAATAATGTTTATGCTCTACACGCAAACACATCAATATCATTTAAGCATGATTGTGATAAGAGTAAAACTATTATTTCAACGGGTGTAATTAATAATATTGTTTATTTTATTTTATTTATTTTTTTTTTTTTTGTAGTTATTTTCTTTAATAAGATAATTTTACTATAAATACAAAAATAAAACATCGACAAATGAGGTATGACTCTTTACATAACAGGAACTATGATAAAGATAATAATTTGATTAGATTGACAATTCACTTAAGTTATTCTATGTTTGTTTATTTATTTATTTTTAAACACAAGCATATCTTAAATATTGAATACAGTTAAAATAAAAAAATTAGGACATAATTGACGAAATTCCAAAAGTCTGATATATATATATATATCTTAAAATCAATAAATCCCCGTTCCCAATTAAAAAATTATTTATTTAATTTATTTTATTATAATATAAATTAAACTAATCAAACATATTTCGTAAACTAAAAATGAACTTAAAACAGAAAGTTAGAAATTTTACAGCAATTGTAAAACTAATTTTTATTACTATACAAATATTATAATTATTTTGATGTATTATAGTGTAATAAATACCTTTTTTTATTAGAATTTAATGAACTAATTACTAGGAAATTGAATTGTATAACACTACATTTGTTCCATTTATGTTTGAATATCTGTAACTAAATTATCAATTAAACATTATGTATTTTAAGATTTGTATAATAATATAATGAGTCTCAATGTTGTAAATAAAACATTTAGTTAATTTATGATGAAAATAATGACCTTTGTAATCATTTAGAATACTTACCCATAATTACCGACTATAGATTTTTTATATATTTTCATTAAATTCTTTACTTTATAGTTTTTTCTTTAGATAGTTCTATATTTTTTTAATTTATAGTATTTTTCCTTTAATTTCAAATAAAATAAAATTTACAATCTTGAACTTAAAATACAATATACTACCTTTTGTTTTTTAACACGTATATGTTTTAAATGTTTTAATTACCAAAGTACTAACCATATTATGTTAACTAAAATAAAATTACTAAAAATAAAAAGTTCAAATAACTATTTTTGAAAATTAGTCGAATATTATTAATAATTACCAATTTGAAGTTAAGTTAATTTAATTATTTATAGTAGGTATTAGGGTATGGAGTTAGAGTTTGTAAAAAATTTTAAAGGAAAGGACCAACTTATTTATCAAGGTTTTATTTACAACAAAGAGAGGGAATTAAAAGATAAAATTTATTGGAAATGTGTGGAATATTACACAACGAAGTGCAAAGGTCGTGTTCATACGGTTTTGTTTTACGATTAAATATTTTTATTTATTTTAAAATTTATATTTAGTTATTTTTAAAACTGTATACTATTTTTTATTTTAAAATTTTACCTAATATTATTGAACTTTTTTTATAATTTATTTTATTTATTTATAAAAAAAAAATGAAACTAATGAATCTAATAAATTAGGAAACATTTTATAATAAAATCTAATTTATCTATTTATTTGACTATATATGTAGGAATACGATGATGTGTCATACACGATGATATGCCATGCAATGAAATGTATTTAATAAACTGTTACACGATGAAATTTTTGCGAGGATGTTCAGAGCGATGAACTGGTGGTGAAAATGGACGCACACCAAATAGGCTTGCGATGAAATAGTCACGATGAAAGGACCGTGTACCCTAAAAATGAATCGATTATTTGTCTACAACAGCAAAATTAAAAACATACTTTATTCATAATTATATTATAATATTATATCATTAATAACTAGACTTTTGAGGGCTGCAGAAGAGCTATAGTTAAAAATATTTTGAAAGATGAAAAAATTTCAATTTTTTTTTTCTTTTTAAATTGTTAATTTATTGAAATAGAAAAATATAAAGTTTAATAGTTTATTTATCTGGAAGCATTTAATTATTTCTATTTTTATTTTTTTTAATATAATTATATTATCAATAGGTACAGACTAAAAAATTATTGCGTAGTATACGAGTATTATACATATACTTTGAGTTAAAAATGTGATTTGGTATTCTTAGAAAAGGTACTATAATATTTTGTTTTAGCATTTTGATAGAAGGTTAAAGTATTTTATAAGTTTTCTTAAAATAAGTTTCAACAATAAAACCATAATCTACTATAAAATTTAAAATAAAAATAAAATTCAACTTGTTCTCTCGAGACCGTCCGTACATCAAACTTTTACTTGACATCGTCCATTCCTGACCTGTCATCTGAATTTTACATTTGTCTGGAGCAACACACATCGATTCATACCAAGATCATATACATATATTCGTTACAATCACCATTAGTCATTTTCCCATAACCTGAATTGGAAATTCAACAACGGATTTCAATAACGAAACAAATCCATCCAGCAACGGAGCCAGTAAACCATCTTACAATCGGAACACTCAACATCTTGACCTGAAATCTCACAGAGGACTATATTAGTGTGCCGTAAAAAAATTTACACAAACAATTACATAAAAATTATGTTAAAATTAATAATTGTTCAGTTACGCTAAAACTTACATAAAATTACAATATGTTATAGTTGTATCGACCATAACTGTTATAGTTAAGATAACTAATCTGTATAGGTAAAAAAAAGGAAAAAAATAAATAATAATATCAGTCATAACAATTTTAAATTATTTACATAATATGATGGTTTTAATTGATTTAAAATTTACGTGATGGTGTTGAATTCAATAAAAGTTTGACACTCAACAAAATTTATTGGCCGGTTAATGATAGAGGTTTGTACACTAATTGTTGGTATCAGATCGAATTTTAAATCTACACGTAGCATTTCATGGTCTGGAGCATGAGTTAAGATAAGTTTACCTCGTGTACTCCGAGTAGACTTTACCACTTAAGATTAAAGAGAGACTGGCATTCGAATAATGGTATTTTTATAATTAGCATATTGCAATATTATATTTTAGCGTAAGGGTTAACAGACAATGAAAAACCAGCTTTTTGTTCTATAAATGACAAAGCCGCATTATCACCGCCAATAGAAAGATAATTAATAAGTAAAATACATAACGAAATAGAATAGATAAAAACACATATCAAAATATTTTTAAAAAATTATGTAGAAATTTGTGTTGGTGGGTACTAATAATAAAAATTAACAGTTCTTAAAATATCAACATTACTATATGTATATACTTCTATTATGAAAATAATTATCGTGGCAAAACAGATCTTAATAAGAAACTGTAGCTGCTTGAATTGAAATTAGTAGTCAATTAATGAAAAATTAAAACATGTGAGACCTATACACAAATACGTTTGTCCACAAATATGTAGTGAGGAATTATAATTAATCGGTTGATAGAACCTTACTTTTATGATGAAACACTAATTGGTCTGCATTATTTAAACTTTATCCAATATATTTTACCAAAATTAATTGACAACCTACCACTTTAAATTCTAAACAAAATATGGTTACAACAGGATTGTCTCCAACGCACAATGCAATAGTTGTGAGAAATTATTTGAACGAAAAATTTCCATCAAAATGGAATGGTACAATGGTTTTCTGAAGTGGCCTCATAGATCATCTGATTTTACATATATAGATTTTTTTATTTTGGAGCTATTAAAAAGACGTTGTATATAAAAATCAATCTTCATCATTAACAGATTTAAAATAACATATTAAAATAGCATGTAATAATTTAACACCAGAAATTGTATTACCAAAAACAATCTATAATGCTAAGACATGAAACATGCGTGCAAAGAAATGGTGGATACTTTGAAAACATTTAATAGTTTTTAAACCTTACATTTTTTCCTTCTTAGAGATCTAAATAAATATGGTTATTATAATTTTATTTCAAACCAGCTACTTGCAATCACGTACATTATTTCATGGAAAAAGGAATTGAAATTATTGACTTTATATTGATAAGACGTACAAAAATTGTACAATAATTTTAATTTTTAATTCATGTTTTCAAAAATTATAAGAAATCGTAATAAATTAATGACTAGATATTCATATGTTATATTAATAGTATAATTTTTCTAAAAATCCTTTTTACAAAATGGTTATTTGAATTTTTTTCGAACTATAGAACAAATTTCAAAATTTCAAATTGAATTTCTAGAAATCAAAAAAATAATTTAACTGAGTTTCTTGTAGTGCAGGGCCTCAGCATTACTACAAAAAAAAAAAAAAAAAAAATATTAAAAATAATAAACATAACAAAATTTTTTGCATTTATCGAATCATACTAACTTTGTAGAAGTAGATATTTAAAATAAAAAAAAAATAAAAAAAAATAGTAATTAATATACGGTTTGATTATATTAATTAACTGTGGAACAATTATTATTAGTTATAATTATAATTATTCATTACGTATCTTGATGTGTAGTATGTTACGCCAAAAAAGAAGCGACAAGAGGTTTACATTTTCCATTTAGGTACACAAAATATATATTTTTCGGCCAGATTTATTTTATAAAACTGTTACAATTGCTTGTGATCTTTAACACAATTATTTTTAAGTCAATTCAGTATTGTAACTAACTATATGTTTTTTATTATTTATTTTAAAAACAATTGTAATTATAGTTATCAAAGTTAGTGTTCATATGCGTGTATATCGAAAATTTATAATAAATTATATAATATAGGTTTTATAAAAAAAAAACACAAAAATGTAATATCTAACGGAATCGATTTGAATGTATATTTTTTTACTGTACGGGAGTTTAATAAAATGGTATTTCTTATTTGTAAATGGTGATATTTCAGAATAAATTTTAACTTAAATAATTGCAGATTGAAATTATTATTATTGCTAAAATTTTATAAATTACCATTTATTTAAATGTTTTATATTCATATATACCTACAAAAATGAAGTATATATATTTACATATATTCATATATTATATTTATATATATATTAATATATATATATATATATATTATATGGTTCCTATTGGTTAGACACAATTTTAATTCATCGAAAAATGCAATTTACTAAGTACGAATCATTTATAATAATATTTTCGTTTTCATATCAATATAAATTTGTTTTATACGTCTGTAAATAGTACGCACCATAGTACCTACATAAAATATTCTACTTAATATATATATATTCTTTTAATACATAAAACGGAAAGCATATATTCAAGTGCATATAAATTCTAATGAATTTTTTTAGAAATACTGTATTATGTACCAATTTTTTATATGATTATATGATTATTTTTAAATAAATTCATCTATTTCAAATTAGTAGCTGTGATTATAATTACCATTTTAATAAATAGGTACCTATTATTTTGCAACAAGTAACAAACAATTTTTTCAAATAATTCCAATTAAACCTTTTATGAGTATTAAATTGTAATATAATAAATGAAGGTAAAGGCAACATATTAAAAAATTACTAACCAAAGACGTTTAGTGAGGATTACAGTAGATCACTTTAGATATACACATTTTCCGATTTACTTCATAATAAAAGAGTTCAATGTTCATTGATTGACTAATTAATTTTTAAAATATTAAATATTGAGTTGTAAATAAATAAACACAAGAGCGTAGGTAAAGATTATTTTTTTAGAGGGTTTATTGTATTCATAGGTATAATATCTATTTGTTTTATAACATATATAGTAGTTGAGATTTTGGCAATGGAGAGGGGGATTTGAACATCTAAAACCTCCTAATATCTAACTAAACATTAAAGTTTAATATCTAGTTAGATATTTTTTAGTTGTATAACAGATTATTTGATGAAGGATCTCTATTACTATATAAAATTTTTGAGCTTTTGGATCGAGCATGAAAATATGGATATTTTACTGTAATTTATTGTTATTTTAAATTAGTGTTTCCCAACTGGTGTTCCGCAGAATTTGGGAAAAAATAAATAACATTTTAAATTTGAACAAGGGCTCGAATTATGAAGGACAGCTGATTCTCGTCGTGACTTTATCTTATCGTAAAATATTTGTTATATAATTATGTTATAATAATGATTATAGCCATTTTTAATATCTGGTATTCATTAATCTTATTGACAAAAAGGGATTTCACAAAAATGATTAATTTCCTGCAAATATTCCGTTGGTAAAATAAGTTGGGAAACACTGTTCTAAACTATATTACTATATTGTTTATTTATTATTTTAAAACTCTTTTATTCACCAAAAAATATTCTATCATGCATAAATAAATGACAAATGTCTATAGATATGACAAAATCATAAGATACTTCAAAAGTTATCTATTATCTAGAATCAGCTGTTAAATATATTTAGTGAAAAATTCAAGTTTCTACAGTTCATTATTGATGAACATATTCTTCAGAACTTACGATGTAACCGTATGTATGTTTTTGTGATATACATTTATACTGAATTAAATTACCAAATTGCCATCTCAAAAATCAAACCAATAATTTTATCAAAAAATCTTCTATAAATTAAAAAAAAAAATTATAAACCATACGCTTTCCAGCTACGGTTTCATTTTATGTAAAATACATTAAACAGTTATTTCTTATAGTATCTATACAAGAAGCACAGAATTAAAAAATCGCATGGAACACAGATAATATTATTATTTATAAATTATCGAAATTTGATTTTTGTGAAATGACTACAGTTCAAATAAGAGCTATTTTCCGAATACATGGTTTTAGGTAGCAAAAACGAGAATATAGCGTCTTCTTAATCAAAAACAATTCGACTGAATATATAACGTACTTATGCTGCGCAAATATGGCACATGGAATCAAATTATAGTACAGTCAAAGAGAGCAATTAATCTTCGATAAATCGTCAAATGCTTGACACTCGAACATTTATAGATTTAGATGGATGAAATGCATCTTAAATGTCAGCGGTAAAATGATTTGAACAGTAATCATCGAACAAAACGGGTCAATTGACAAATCGAAATGATATATGTGAAAAAAAAATAGAAGGGATGAGAGAAAATGTGTTATAAAAAAGTGAATCGCAATGCGTATAACATTGTTCACCTGACAGTATACCTACCATTTAAACATTCCAGCTTCACCCGCATTTATCTCTTTAGAAATTAAAAAAATTAAATACCTTTTGGCACCACACACAATACATTATTTACAGCCGGTAAAGTATTGAAGACTTTGTGAAATATTAATGGAATCGACGTGACGCCAGGAATCAATCAAGGAAACTCGTCTTGCAAACAACTACCTAATACTTAAGCCTCGCCAATATTGTTATTTTCGTGTGCTCCGAAACTTCAATTTCAATTTCTTAAACCCTCCAACGATATACGACCAGTTTTTACGGTGGTTGGTTCGACAGCGATTAAGAGTTAATCTAAGATTAACGATGTTAGGTAGCTTACAGTGTCGGTTAACCTCCTAATCATTGATTATATGACCGTTAAGTTAATAAACTATCTGAGGTTTGTTAAACAATGATTAGATAATTTTCATTTTTATTTTAAGTTATCAAATTCATTGTTATCAATTTATTTTTCAAAACTCATATTTCTTGGAAATTTACTAATAAACTGTCTTATGATTGATTATGATTAGAGCTCAGATGTGTATAAATTTGCTTACTTTTTTCCTATTGATCCAATTTATTGTGAATTTAGATTTAAATTTGATTTATGTTCTACTGAATAAAATATAACTATTTTTATTGTATAAATATTGTTATAATAAAAGTAAATTTTATATTTTAAATGTTATTTTTTTGGAATTTTAAATATTAAATGCATATTAAGTAAATGTTTAATTTTTTAAAAACAATTTAAATTAACAGTTGGATAAATGCTATATGATTAAACCGTATAATTGTGCTCCGAGTAATTTAAGTTTTGATTACATTTTTTACAAATTAATAAAGCCATTATATCACAGTATAAAGCTCATATTGTAAATTAGTGTATAATATTAAAAAAGAACCGGATGGGCCTCGCTCTGCTGTACAGTTGGGGGTGGAATGCGGCTCGTTCAAAGGATAGGTCATTACAATGGATTTGTTAAATTTGAATTCGATGATAGGTATCATTGTATACGAAAAACTATTCTGAACGGAGATGATATGTTAGTCTAGAATATAATACATTGTTATTTATAAATATTGTAATAAGTATATTTTATTTTGAAACGAAAAATTTAGAAAAATCAAAAATGAATTAATCATTTATAGAAAACGTCAATATAAACATTTAGTGAAAATTTCAAGTGTTTGCGTTATTTGGTTTTTGAGTTAGAGCAAATTCCAAAAACCGATATAATTTGTCAGTCTAGAATATTTTATATTATATTATGTTATACATGTAATTGTGTGTCAATATTCGCTGTTCGAATGCTTATAAAAAAAAATTGTGCCTATGGATTTCAATAATTTTTGAATGACAATAAAAAAAATTCAGTGGAATCTTCTATTAAATTTTCAAGTATTTTGTAGGAGCCAAATTTTTTTTATCACCGATTATAAAAATAAAATGTAAACAAATCGAATATTTTAAATGCCTATAAGTGGCTTAAAAATCAATATAATATTTTGAAAAAAATATGACATAAAGGAAATGCCAATCTTAATAGTTAGTAAAAATTTCAAAAATCTGCGACTTATATTTTTTGAATTATAACAAATATTTAAAATCGTTTGGGAATAAATCGCTATTTTATGCAACTTCGTAAATATTTAAATTTCAAACAGTCATACATTTTTTTCCTTTAAGTTCAGTAGAAATATTTTTATAGACTTTTGAAGAGTAGCTTATGGATAATTTAGTGTTAAAATTTTGAACCTTAAGCATGAACAGAAAAATTTTTATGAATTTTCAACTACAAAATAACTTGCAAATTATGGCGATTTTAACATATTTTTATGGGATTATAAAAAAAATTTGAGATGATTTCCGATATTTTTAAGTTACGATAAGTATAACTTATTATAAATCTTGTATTAAATTTTCAATAGTTTTCGGACAGCCGAATAAATTTTATAGATATTTTAAAAAAAAAAACTTACAAAAATCGAAAATTTAAATTGTCTATAAAAAAGTCAAAATATTTTGAAAATTTAACCATATACAGAAAAAGCCAATAAAAAGATTTAATGAAAATTCCAAGTAATTGCAGTTTTTCGTTTTTGAATTAGTGCATTTAAAAAAAATGTATTTTGTCAAAACGTTGATTTGCGTAAAATTTCCCGTTTTTTCGTAATTTTTTTATCGTTTTTTCCGACGCTTTAAAAAGTACTGAAAAAATTTGATTTTTGACTTGCCAAAGTACTATCTACATTCACTTTCCTTTCAGAAAAGTCACTGTTTAAGAAAATCGAAGCATTTTTACTGCCAAAAAAGATGTCGTCAGACACAAAAAAAAAAAAAAAAATAAAAAAAAAAAAAAAAAACACACACACATCATTGTGAAACCAATAGACTCCATCACTCCGTTCAGAATCTAAAAATATAAAACACAAAAATTATAACTACTATAGTAAAATACTTGTAAATTATAATTAATATTTTATTTTTTATACTACACATAAAATACATTTTATTTTGCATATGTTAGTGTATTTTTTTTTTGTTAAATTTCATATTATAGGTTTTTTGGACCTATTTTAAATGCATACTTAGTCATTTTTAGTGCATAAATGCATACATAATTATCATATTACATAGGTACATATTATAGAATTGATTTTACACGATTCGTCAACGTAGAAAATGATTCTATAATGATCGTATTAAATTTAAACTTTAAAATAGCAATATCAAAAAACCAAATACAATATTGGATAAAATTTAAATTTCAAATATATGATGAAGTTAATGATAAAATAAATATCACAAAAATGAATCAGTTGTAAGCAAAATTAATGAAAATATAACAGTCAAACCACCAACTATACAACGCATCTGGGTATAATCTATAATTAAAATTTGATCGTCGATCAGTTAATCGATGTTTAACCAACGAACTGTTACGAACTGTTAATGGCGTTATTGGTACAAAATCTTTGAAAAATATTTCGTATAAATATTGGTAAATCAAAACATTGTGTTTGCTATACACGTATATCGAAACGCCTACATTCTACGACAGTAAAATCAAATTATGGCAACACGTATTTGATCAGAAGAATTTTGGTTATTTCCATTTTAAATCTGCACGTCCCCTGTTGAAATTCTTGTAACATCTAATGACTAACCGTATGTAGAATCTGGAATATTGATAATTTAACCACCGCCAGCCACTTGATTTATTCAAACAATCAGTGTCATATGAATGTAAGCCGTAATACATCGATAATACATGTACGGGTTTTCGAGTTTATTGTAACTGACTCGATGTGGGAAAATATCAGAATTATATTATAATTAACACTAAAATAATATACGAACAATATATACGTTAATATGAGGTATGACACAATACGGCGAATGTTAACAGACACCAGTATATATTAACATACTCCAAAAATTGTAGTAAATGAAGCCAAAATAGTCGTTATGTGGTACACCGATGATTAAGGACATTAAATGTAAATTTTACAACTAGTGTTTGGTAAATGTTGACCAAACTTGATGAAGCGCGAAGAATATTTTAAGTTTCTATGATATTAATATTTAAGATATTATTGCTGTATCAGAATATTTCGAAACTATATATTTGAATATTTTTAAATAATTTTTTTGTTGTTTTCTTTAAATCCATGTTTAAAAAGTATGCACAATTATAACTATTGTTATCGCTCGAGATAACAATCTCGATAGTTAAAAATTATTTTCTAATCAAAAATTGTTAGGTTTATCTTCGTTATTATTGACGGGTATATGTCAATTGCGCCAGAAATCACAGGTAAGAAAAAAAAAATTATGGGATTCAAAAAGGTTATACATCAACTGCGCCGGACGATATTTAGGTCCAAAAAAGATTATACATTAATTGCGCCGGCAATACAGAAGTTGAAAAATAAGCTGATTACACACTAGGCGATTTTAACGTACTCGTCTGCGTTTATATTACATACGGACGATTTAAAATCGCGACTTTTTAAACTGTACATACTATACGTTATCTATCTACATGCAATAAATTGGTCAAATCGGAATATCCGCTAATAAAAATGAGATAACGTAATAATATTTTATAACAATATTAACAAGTTATTTTTCTTTTTTCCAAATGATCAGTATCGTGTCGTCGTTCGTATAAATTCGTTTACGTGAAATAGTCTATAGCAATAGCAATTTTGTATAATATTATAATGGAAGTAATTTTGAGTGAACATGGGAAAGAACTAATTCTCTATAAAAATTATAAATTTTCATGTAAAAATCTTACTAAAAATTGACGTAAGTGGCGGTGTACAGAAAAAACTTGTGACGCTAAATTGTATGTTGACGAGGTTAAAACTACAATATTAACAATATGTATTTTAATTTTTTAAATTTTTTATATTTTAGATTCTGAACGGAGTGATAGAATCTATTGGTTTTACAATGATGTCTGTTTTTTTTTTTTATTTTTTTTTTTTAATTATTTTTTTTATTTTTTTTATTTTTGTGTCTGACGACACCTTTTTTGGCAGTAAAAATGCTTCAATTTGCTTATGTAGCAACTTTTCTGAAAGGAA
This sequence comes from Sipha maydis, assembly GCA_034509805.1. Classification (NCBI taxonomy): domain Eukaryota; kingdom Metazoa; phylum Arthropoda; class Insecta; order Hemiptera; family Aphididae; genus Sipha; species Sipha maydis. Next base: position 11,825 of record JASXSY010000626.1, on the reverse strand, counting down.
AGTGAATCTAGTTGGTACTTTGGGGGGTCAAAAGTAAAATTTTCAATATTTTTTAAATGCGACGGGAAAAACCCTAAAAAAATAAGGGAAAAACGGGAGTTTTAACACAAAATTTTTTTTATTTTGCTATAACTCAAAAACTAATCGATGTAAATACTTGAAATTTTCACCAAATGTTTAGATTAGCTTCTCTAAACATCGTTAAATTTTCAAAGTATTTTGACTTTTATTGAGCTATTTATAGACACTAGGCACAATTTTTTTTTATAAGCGTTTGAACAGCGAATGTTGACATAGAATTACCTGTAAAATATTATATAATGTATAAGATTATAGACTGACAAATGATATCGGTTTTTTTAAAATGCTCTAACTCAAAAATGAAAAACCGCAACAACTTGAAATTTTCACCAAATCTGTATACTGACGTTTTCTATACATGGTTAAGATTTCAAAGTATTTTGATTTATTTTGACTTATTTATAGACAATTTAAATTGTCGATTTTTCTAAATTTTTCGTTTCAAAATAAAATATACTTTTTACAATATTTGTAAATAACAATGTATTATATCCTAGACAAACATATTAACTCCGTTCAGAATTGTTATTCGTATACAATGATATCTATCATTGCATTCAAATTTTACAAATCCATTGTAATAATGACCTATCCTATAAACGAGGTGCACTCCACCCCCAACTGTACAGCATAGCGAGGCCCATCCGGTTCTTTTTAACTTTGATTTTAATTAAACTAAATAATCAATCGTAAAATTTTAAAATATGAAAGATGTTTTTATGAAAAGTTTTATTTATTTTTCATAAAAAAAATAGAAAATTATTGTTTTCATTTAAGTGCTGAAAAGTAGAATAAATATGTAAGTGAAGATATTGTGGAACAGTTAAAAAAAAAATTGTCACAATAAATTAAATGTAATCAACCAATCTAGATCTACATTTATTTATTATTTAATTGCGTCTCTTATTAATTATCAATCGTAAAATAATTGCAATTTTAAGATTTTTATTTATATTTAAATAATTATCAAATAACTAATATGCATTTTAACAATCACTAGTAAATATCCGTAATGTGAAGTATTTGTAAAAATAGTCAAAATTCGCTAAAATGTTTGATAAATGTCGACAATCACCGAAGATTGTCAAGATTTTCCGCTAAACAGTAATGATAATACACCTTAACATATACAGTAGAAACTGTATAATGTGTCCACGTTGGACTAAAAACATTTACCCAAATTAAGTGGTTAGCCATACAAACCAAATTTAGTCCAAAAAAACTAACATTTTTAATATCGAAGAGTTTTTATTTTGTACACGTAAGTAATAAAATCGAAAAAAAATGATGAATTAAATTAACAGATAAATAAATAAACAAAATAATAATGAATAATATAATCTCTGGATACATAATTTTTCGGCAATTTTACGCTGTTAGGTGCCTGGAGAAAGAGACTTCTCTTTGTCCAAAATCGCGATTCATTCCTTCAAAGAAAGATTTTTCGAGGCAGTCAAAAACGTTTACGATCACATTGAAATTCAAAGTAAAACTGAAACAATTATTTTTAGTGAAGTAATTGTTAGTTTGAGTTCGGAAAAAAAAGTTGAAAGTTTATCGGTTTATTTTTTTCTTTATTTTTAATTTATATTACTCTCAATAACCCTTTTATACATCAATTAAACTCGCTACGAATTCTAATTAAGGTTTAAAAATTAATGATTTTTATTACTTTTGATTAACCCAATCTCACAGATACGACGAAACCCAATCGTATAAGTTGTATTGATATATATTTTATTGCTGTGATAAAATAATTTGTCTACATAAACCAAACCAAGTGCATATATATATATATATATATATATATATATATATATATACATATATGCATATACATATATTAAGGGTATAATGTGGTTTTTTAAAACCTTGTTAAATTATACATCAGATTTGAGCATATACCATTTTTCCATATCAACCGGTCTGTCATTAGAATTATCTACTGTGTACATAATTATGACTAAAATATGTCCGTCACATCGTTTCGAATTTTTCAATATCTTTACACACGGTGCAAAATAGCTGTTTTCAGTTCGTATCGTTCGACAAAGTGGAAGTCCGAACATCACAAACGTAAACGCACGTCGAACCTATACGTTAAAAAACCCGATGAAGATGGCCGTCGTCACGCAAAGGATTACACGGTCAAAGGTACAGCGGCCATAAAGACGCCTTGTACCAGGACCCGACCCGTGCGTACATAACTATCAGGAGTTTGTTTAGGACCGTGTACGATGGTTTTCCTCAACATTGGCTTCACGCGCTATTCTCGGATATGTTAATTCGTGTACACGCGTACAACGCCGCTGTGTAACGGAACAAATAGGAACGAGTATTACGGTGCGTTCAAACGGTTCACCAACCGAGCATCGCCCGATTGCGGGCCAAAGTAACCTTTTTACCAGATTGTGGCCGGTACAAAGTAGGAAGGAAATAATATTTTCAGTGGCTATCAAACTGAATTAGAGATATCGGTTGAAAACGTGAATTAATATTTACGTGAACACGAAGTCTGTGTACACGTGAATGAAACATTTGTATTCACGTATACATAATACATGTGCATTTTCAATCCGTATTTATGTCTTTTAGAGTTATTCACGTGTTCACGGATATTTGAACAATAGATAATTCTATATTGTGACCAGCTATTACGTACTACACTACTACACGTGACGAGCGAATAAACTAATTGTCGATATGTTAGACAGGTAATTCGTGAACACGTGAATGCGTTAATATACGTAAATGGAGGAATACGTAAATATACGTATATACGTCAATAATTACAAGTGTGTACGGATGTTTTAAGTGTACGGTTTTAGATTAACGAACGTTAATTTTACTATACGTGAATGCGTATATACGTGAAATGGGGAACTCTAAACTAAATATTTACTCCGATTATGTCCGATACGTAATTCGATATAAGTATAATTATTTTAATCACAATTTACACAATCATTAATATTCGACGTGGCAATTTCCAGTCCATTAAAGATAAAAAAAAGCTTATAAACTGTAAGATTGCTAAGTTGCTAGTAAAAGTTGAATATTGTACTGCTACCTATTGTTTTTTTAATTAGTGCTATTTAGTTCGTAGTCTTATATTATATGTTTTTAAGTGTAATTGTTCGAAATGTACGAAATGTTTAGGGAAATAAATAAACAAATGTTATTAACATTAACAGTAAGTATCCTTTTAATAAGTTATTAACAAACAATATATAAAAATGATATTGTGCAAAATATATATATATTTAAAAAATGTAAAAAAATTTTTAAACGATGCAATAAAGAAATTTTAATTAGCAAAAGTAAATTTAATATTAAAGATCTTAAAACCGATACAAAACAGATATTGAAACGTCAAAATATACGTAACGGTATTAAAAAAAGGCTACTGAAATTATTTGTGAGCAACCGTCAAAATTAATCCATAGTGGTTTAAAAGAAAATGATAAGTCCGTGATTTATAATTTCACATACATATGTATACATATTCGACTATATTTATATATATATATATATATATATATTATATACTATTTACGATTTATTTTATTGAAAATATATATAATTGGAACTTTATTTTATTAATTATATGCTATTTTTTGTACTAATGTGTATTTGGACACAATCGGTATACTTATATTTGGGATAAAATACGACTATCTGAATTCGGGCCGCAATCAAGCATCTCCGCACCGATCGACGCGTACATCTGACCTGTACAACATATCCACCGTTCAAACATTTCCACATCTACGAATCATTTATCCGATATAACATATGTCAAATATTTTAATTTATGGGGCCTTACATGTGTTAAAAAAAAATTCACGTAACACCACGAGCGTCTAGAGCAGCCCACGCCCAAATTCATTATCATGTGATATGTATCAAATAACCTGATATTATGCATGATATAATGTTATCAACATGAACATACAAACCAGAGAACATTCAAAAAACATATAAAAAAAAAATAATAATAATATTTTTTTCAAAAAAATAAAAATAAATATATAATATATAAAATTGTAATAAAAATGTTGTTTAAAATAAATAAAAAAATATTGTTTTCGGAATAATAATAAGTATATAAATAAAGGTAGCGTAGTGTAAATAGTATATTATATGTCTTATTTTCTACATGCATGGTCAAACATGGAAACCCATAATTTTCGTTTAAGTCTTATTTAATTCGTTTTCAAATTAAAAATGAAGTTTTTTAATTGAAAAAAAATCATAACTGTTTTTTTAACATTTATATTGACTGGTTTTTTACTTGAATTTTTATTTAATGAAACAGGAATATTAGATTCTTATTTATAAAGCATTTTTAAATTTGAATCTAGAGATGAATTAATTGTATGTAACTGTCCATTATTTAATCTACTTACTTGTGACACAAACATTTAAATTAATGTGCCGAATCAAATTGAATTTTTAACCAAATTTTTTATTGCAATATGCACACTCAAACGTTATAACAATTATAGTTATAATATTTGATAAGAAATCATGTTAATTGATTAGGAATTTGCTCGTGGCATGTCTCTAAACGCTCGTGGTAACACGCATAAACTAAGAACACCAATTATAAACCGCAGTGAATCAGAAAAAAATTATTTTTTTTTCTATTTATCAGTACTTCAATATTTGGTTTGATGGGAAAATGTTAAATGTTTATTCACAAAATCTATATATGAAAGTATCGTTTTAAATGACAAAAACGTTTGAATTTGATTGAATTTAAAAAACGATAATCATAAGACTCAGTGAAAATGTGTAAAGGTTGAAATACTTATAAAATACTTTTTTAGCTCCGTCACATACATAAAATCATCGATTGCACTCAAATAACACTACTACGTGAACAGCTAATGTTTTATCAATCAAAAATCCGATTACGCGATGTGAATAATAATATTATATCGAATGCGAATGATTCGTTCAGTATGATTTATTTGATGAGCAACACTATTCCATGTTCCACAAGGTTTATATGGTTTGATGAAACATTTCAATATATGACGCGAACTAACCTGTAACTCGTCCTAAATATATTTTCTTATATTTCACACTAATAATCCATTGTGGATTTTGGATTATTAAAGATTGACATTTTCAAAGAAAGGCTTTGCTTCAACTAAATAATTGTTTATCGATAATACATTAAGTTTTGGTCCTCAGGTCCTTGATGGATTTGGTCCGTTGGACTAGATCCTAAATTGTGTCCACTAACGTTAAAATAAAAGTCCGCTACTTTTCTCGGAGCGAATCCACCAGCGGACCAAGTCAGCTGGTTAGTGGAGAAAATCCGTCGAATTTCGTGCAGAGGACATAGTTCTCTGATTTTTCAAGACAGTATGAAAGATCTATGAATTTATACGACGGATTACAGCTGGTTTATCAGTTATTATTATTATTACTATGTTATCTATGAATTTATCATCGAAGTCCGCCGGACTAGGTCTTTTAAATTAGTGGAGAAACGAGAGACTTGGTCCGTCGGACTAAATCTGCCGGACTTTCAAATTGCGAGGAATCAATCCTTATAACACCACACACGTTAGGACTTTTTAGAGGATTTAATCCGCCACGGACAAAATCCATAAAAAAGTCCTCTCGTGTATGGATACCTATTGTCACTAAATTCCGATAAATTATTCTTTAACCAACTGTTATAAATAAAATTGATACGACTTACGATTTGACGCGCATATGCAGATAACATAACTAAAACCAAACGACTAAAATATTATATTATTATAAAATTATAAACAAAAGTCAATAAAATGTTTTGATATCGTTCTATCAAATAATTTATGACTTAAACAATGTGTTTACTGTGTAAAAACAAAATTAATCTAATCGGCGACTCTCGAAACGTATTTTTAGATAAAACATACGTCTGCAAGCAGTCAACAACCATATTACATGATTTTTTTTTAGTTCAACAATATTTTAGCCGTAATATTAGATGAAATAAAAACTTTGAACGAAATAGTATTATACATATATATATATATATATTTGATAAAACATTAAATCATTTAAAAGTTGTATCTAAAAAGTACAAAACGAAAAAAATATGCTCTAAAAACAAAAAAAAAATTCGAAATGTGAATTTTTATGCAAAATAAAATTTCAAAGCTAATTTTAAGAAAGCAAGTAATGTACATAATTCGTACAAAGCTATTTTTTTTTGATTATGAAAACAAATATGCAAATGTAAAAAGAATTCTCTGCTCTTTATATAAATAAATAATTAATTTAAAATTTAATTCAATTTTAAATTATTTAATTAGGTTTTAAGAGGTTATAAAATACAATATGTTTTCAATAACACGTACATTTATCGAAAAAATTAATGATTTTTAAATCGTAATTATCACTTTTACCGCGCTTAACTTAATCGTATGTAATTAATTTTTTTCTTTGTATTTACTTGAAACGTTAAGTTTGAAACACTAACATACAGACAAGTTACAAAGAATACTGAACAAGAAGCAATCTGCAAAAGTTTTAATACATTCATAAAATTATGTTAGTAAAACGTCTGTTAAATCTAAATAAGGACACCGCTTCGTATAGTTGTATGGAGTTGAACGTAAGTGCCGTGAAATGACTGCAACAGACCAAAAGTGGTTAGGTACTCGTTGTTAAATGCTATTTACCTCAATGTTGTCGGTATACTATATAGCATTTCATTTCCAGGCTTCATCTCTATTGTACGCCTCTTCTGTAAAGCTTTCAATCGACTCCACATAACCAATATAATAATAATATTATATTACAGCAGTCAGCTTAATGTGTAGTTTTTTTTTTCTAACCGTTTGATTTTTCAATCAGAAGTATAATATTTATAATATAATATTTATTTGAATACCATCTCATCGCAAATATAATATATGAATGCTACGTTGAACATGGTTTGTAAGGGTTTTATAAAATACTTTTGAATACTAAAATACATTTAATAACATTCTAGTATGTAACCTAAACATTTTTTCATCCTTTATTCGTTTAAATGTAATATACTTCGAAATTATGAATAGTTTACGACTAGAAAAATGTCTTAATCTTGGTTTTCATAAATTTCCTCTGAACAAGAATTAAAACGTTAGTCCAAAAAATTATTATATCTACACAAAATTTATAAAAAATTATATATTTATAAAATTAAAAAAATGTAATATTTTTTACTATAAATTTGGAATTAGTTTTCTCTCCAAATAATACATATTTTACTATGTATTTAGTATTTTTATAGCAAATTGAAAAGTATTATTATAAATCCAAGATCACTCTCGGCAAAGCATAGAATCAACATTTCAAAGGTCTTATTATTTTAATAAGGAAACAATACATATTTTCTATAATTTTTCTTTTTTTCATAAAATTGTAGGATTTTTTTTTAGCTAAAATTATCAAAAATAACACATGGAGTGATTTTTTTAATTTTCACCATTTTATTTCATTTACATTTTTTAATATTTAAATTGTATTTATCAATCAAATATATTCGGAGTTTAAGTAAACTGAGTTTTATAAATTTAAGGTTTATATACTATCAATATTATAATAATATAAATACCATAATTTTTTACCTTCATATTAGTAAATTTTTATCTGTTATAATTTTTTATTCCGGTTTTTTTCTGTCCATATTGTAATTATTAATTTATTAATTAAACATAATATATTAAATAAGATAATATGTAAGTCTATTTTTTTGATGCACCAGTTTTTTTTTTTATAAATTTTTGTAATATTATCGTTATATATTTAAATTTTATCATGAGTCTAAAAATTAAAAGAGTGAGTAACAGCGCAATTTCTATAGGAATAATAAAAATAAAATTTAAATTAAAAATAGAGTTATACAGATACACTGTACACAAATAATATGAAATATACAATTCTGGAGTAATTGTAATTACGAAATATTTAAAAATCAAATAAACTATATGTATTATGTGTATTTTAGTCTAAAATGTTATATATAATACTGATCAGATATGTTAATTAATATTTACCTTCCATAAAATTTGTTGTTTGTTCTTGGATTATTTTCAATACAATTTTAAAAGTTTTTCTACTTTAATAAAACCTTACAAAAAAAATCTTGATCATTTATCCCATTTATTTATATGATCTATACATGTTGTCAATGAATACTGTCAATGGGCTTCCATTGTTAAATTGCCCGTTTTTATAATTCAGAAACTCAATATCTTCATCATTACTGGAATCAATACTTATATAACATGTATATCAGTCATCATGATTTATTTATATGACATGATTACAAATAAAAACACTAAACTTATTAAGTGAATAGGTAAATATTTACTTCAATATTTTCACTTCACGAATAATAAATTAAATGAAGAAGTTCAATCATAACTTTGTTTGGTTTTGATCAAAAATGTGATATTATTTATGATAATATGAACTTAAACTAAGCTTCAACAATTTATAATAAAATCATATTTTTAATTTAACTGAAGTTTAACTTTAAACCTAGTTTAAAATTGTCTTAACTGATAATTGATAAAATAGCCCTAAATAAATAAATATAAAAAAAAATAAGGGGTGAAAAAAATACGAATATAATAATCCTATTTTATTATTAGAGTTTATAAATTGTAAAATTTACTATGGTACAATATTATGCCAAAGTCATTGCTACCGTATAATGAAGATCGAGAAAATATACAGATTTTTTTCTATTACTCTGCGTATATTTTTACAAATATTATTAATATTGTTATTATTACTATTATAATTAATATTATTATTATAAGTTTATAACACAATTAAGCATTCGTTTGTAAATATTTTTAACTTGCGTGTTGTACTTATATATTATGTACAACTCGACCTGTTACATCGTACAAAACGTTTATTTATTCACTACAAGTTTTATAGAATATTTAGTCGGTTCATAATTAATCGTTTCATTCATTCATGTATAACTGTATTTAATTTCTATATTTTAAAGTTTGGATGAAAAATGTACAATTAATGTTAAATAGTTTTAATACTTGCACCGACTGCTGGACAACTTTATTACAACAGAGCCGCCGCAAAAACGTTTTTTTATAAATATAATTTTAATTACGATCCCTAAACATAGCTACAGCTGTATAAACATATTAACATAATATCTAATCAGAGAAAATAATCTTTTCACCCCTTTCCATGATAATTAGTCTCTATAGCATAACATGTTTGAATGAAACGCGTGAAGAACCTCTTGTGCGCGTATCACTTGCGGTGAAAAATAAATCATCCTAGATAAAAGTTATTTCGCGTAATACAAAGAATAAATATTCCGTTCGAACGTCAAGTTGCTGAATGTAAGGGCCAGCGCACACTGAAAGAGCAAAAATGCTCCGAGCTGCTCGGATCAGCTCCGAGCTGTTTGGACATAATTAGAACACGAGTAAAGTAATTGATGCGCGCACACTTATCAGTTAACATCAACACACGACAAGACAAAACAAAGCATGATCGGTCTTGTTCGGTCTGGTTCTATTTTTTCTCCGAGCAAAATATGAAAATGTTATGTAATTGTATAAATTTGTTTACTCATACGAATAGCTTACAACAGAACACTCGTTATTTTGGTGTCACTCGCAGATTTTTATGATTTTATTCTTAATACTATACTTCATAAATATTTCATAATTATTTTAAAATGGGATGCGATCCAGAGAAATTGATCAATCTTGTTTTTTTAAGAAAATCTATTTACGATTTTACCGATAAAGAGCATAGCAATAGAATCACCCAAGACAGATTATGGAATGAAATCAGCACAGAAATGGAAACATCGGGTTAGTTTAAAAATAATTTTAAATAATTTTACTTTTTACATGATGAGTACGTAGTGTATTTCTATTTTTATGTATCTGTAATATAAATCAATATGAAATCAATAGTCAAACTACTTATACATTTACATTTTTGAGCTATTTAAAATTGCCTATAGTATTATAATATTATAATATTTTAGTTGATTAATTTTAAAATTTAAAGAAATGTTATATTAAAACTTATAAATTGTATATATTTTGCCATGGAACTGAACCAATGTCTGGTATAACAACATCATCTTCATCAGAACTCATCTTAACGACTGGTGTATAAAACAAAAAACGAATCGGAAATTATTTTGTCTTGTTCGGTTTTGTTTTGTCAGTATGAATGAAATTTGTTCGGAGCCGTTTGGAACAAAATGTTTCGACTAGCCCGGAACAGTTTTGCTCTATCAGTGTGCGCCCGGCCTAAAGCGTTCTTAAACGCAATGTAGTTAAAAACATTTTGTTTGTGTACGTGACAATCATTTTCGCAGCATTAAGAATTCCGTACTGTTCGTGTGTAGTATAAAATAATGTACATATCACCGATTGTCGAGTTATTCTATTCATATTGTGTACACATTATAATATAGAAATAAGGAATTTGGGATATGGAAATATTTTTAATAGTGTTTACCCAAAAAAATAAGGAAAATATGGTTTAGAATAACCAGACGTTCCATGTCTATTAAAATTATTGAATAAAACATAGAAGTAAGCACTTCGTGTCAGTTGTTTTCCATTCGTTTTTCATGTTCGACTAGTGTATCTTCATCGGAAGAAAATAACGATCCACTTTTGTTTGTCTGATTTTTATATTTATTTATTATAAATCAAAAATATCAACAAATCACTAAATTTTGAATCTAGTGTAAAAATCTTCTCGTTCACTTAACACAACACAGAACAAGCCGAAAAAAATAATTTTTAATATATCATTATATATAAAATAATGCATTTCTAAAGTAATTTAAATATATTTCTAACTGAATAAAATAAACTCCCAATTCACGAATATTTTCATTTGTATTACATAAATATTTACTCTTCCATCGAACAAATAATTAAATAAATTATTCTTATTGAAATCAATAGAATATTCAAAATTCAATTTCGAAAAATAAACAGCTAGTTTTAATACAATGATTATAAATACATATATCATTTTTTAAAAAAATCGCAAAATTGCGTTATCGGATTATACAGTTTCATTCTCATAAGATCTTATAATAACGTTAGTTATCAGTAACTTAAAATTGAATTAATAATATATTGTTTTATTTTTATTTATTTAGTTATTAATTTTTTTTTTTTTTTAGTAAATTATTTAGAAGCCAATTACAAGAGTATTTATCTAATACATATTCCAGAAAATCTGGTAATAAATCTTAAAACAATATGCATGGTATCTGTTTGTTCTTTGAAATTTAAATTGGAAGTTTTTATCATTATTAGAAGTTAGACATTTTGAAACAACGAATAATATTTAAAACAACATAAAGAAGACCCTACAAGCTAAACATCATTACTATTATAATTATATAATTTTGAAGCATCGTAAAACTTATTTCACTATAATATTTTTTATACTTATTATTGTATTTTATAGTGTGGGGCGAATTAACTCTGTTGAAAACAATAATTAACTAAAATCTCGATTAATTATTAAAATTGATGATTAATTTCCTACATATTTATCAACACTAATTTGCGTGGTAAATGAACAGATATCAAAATTTGATTGTCCCACCCTGGTTTTAAGTAATTCCATGCCAAATTATCAATTTTAAGTTTATATTTTGTACAGTACCTGATATTAATATTCTAACTGTTGTTTGAATCGCTGGGGGTTTCAATTAACTT
>JASXSY010000625.1:0-166873 GCA_034509805.1 Sipha maydis | reverse complement strand
TTTGCCGAAAATTTTTTTTGCGTATACTCAAAAACTAATCGATTTATACTTGAAATTTTCTCCTAGGGTTAAGATTTGCGTTCTCTATACACCGTAAAATTTTCAAAGTATTTTGACTTTTATTGAGCTATTTATAGACAATTGAAATTTTCAATTTTTTTAAGTATTTTTTTTAAAATAACGATAAAATTTTTTTGGCCGGCCAGAAAATCTTGAAAATTTAATACAAGGTTTTTTATAAGTTGTTCCTTAACTGATAAAAAAAAATCTAAAATCGTAAGTCACAATTTTTTTTTATAAGTGCTCAAAGTTCCAATTTATACGAAATATGTAAAAATCACGATAATTTGCAAGTTATTTTGTAGATAAAAATTCATAAAATTTTTTCTGTTCATACTTAAGGTTCAAAATTTTAACACTAGGTTATCTATAAGCTACTCTTCAAAAATCTTTAAAAAAATTTCTACCGGACTAAAAGGAAAAAATTGTATGACTGTTTGAAATTTAAATATTTACGAAATTGCATGAAACAGCGATTTATTCTCAAACGATTTTAAATATTTGTTATAATTCAAAAAGTATAAGTCGCAGATTTTTGAAATTTCTACCAGCTGTTAAGATTGGTATTTCCTTTATGTCATATTTTTTTCAAAATATATTATTGATTTTTAAGCCACTTATAGACATTAAAATCCATAGGCACAATTTTTTTTTATAAGCGTTTGAACAGCGAATATTGACATAAAATTACATGTAAAATATAATATAATGTATAATATTCTAGACTGACAAATATCAACAATATTGACAATAAATTCGGGTTTTTTAAAATGCTCTAACTCAAAAACGAAAAACCGCAACAACTTGAAATATTCACCAAATCTTTATATTGACGTTCTCTATGCATGGTTATGTTTTCAAAGTATTTTGATGTATTTTGACTTATTTAAAGACAATTTAAATTTTCGATTTTTCTAAATTTTTCGTTTTAAAATAAAATATATTTATTATAATATTTATAAATAACATTGTATTATATTCTAGTCAAACATATCATCTCCGTTCAGAATCGTTTTTCGTATACAATGATACCTATCATTGAATTCAAATTTAACAAATCTATTATAATGACCTATCCTATGAAGAGTCGCACTTCACCCCCAAGTGTACAGCAGAGCGAGGCCCATCCGGTTCTTTTTTATATTTAGGACTATAAATAATCGAAGAATTTTTCTACTACTAACAAAATCTACAAACCAAAAATAAAAATGTATACAGTGTGTAAACGGTAATCGAGAACACTCAATATCTTTGCGTAGAGACCTGCTATTTGAATTCTGTTTTTTTGGCAGTTGTTATGATATAAAAATACACATTTTTATGGTCTTTGAATTTTTTTTACTTAACTAGTCACGCGCATGCGCATGTCAACTTTTTTTTTTAAATGGCAACCCCCTGCTTTAACCAATAATTATTTTTTGCCTATTTTTTTTAATGAATTTTGGTAGTTGAGTCAACTTTCTAAGTCCAAAATTGACCAAGTTACAGCAATTAAAAAAAAAAAAAAAAAAATAGAAAAAAATGCGCTCGATTTTCAGCTTTTTGATTGTAACTCTGAAAATAATTATTATAGGATTGTTAAAGATTTTTATAACTATTTATTACGGTGATATTCATACGTTATTTTAACTTCAATTACTGAATAATTTTCTCTTTAATTTGTGTAATAAATCATAACTTATTATAGCAGAAAAAACGTAAATTAGTATGTTGTTTATTTCTTTACATTTAATGGATCTATTAGAACGTATTAATAATTAATAACAAATTAAATTCTTATTTAAGTTACCAATTTATTTAATTAATAAAAATCTAAAAATAAAAATAAAATCTAACGAATAAATTGTTCAAACTGTTCTCCGCCGTGAACAAAACATGCTTCAGCGCGCCGCATAAATTCTTTATTTGTTGCAGCAGTAATTTGTTCATCAGTCAGTCGATTGCATGTTTCTGTTATCTTATCTTTTAAATTTTGAAGATTTATAGGAGGATCAGCATACACTATTGTTTTCAAGTGTCCCCATAAAAAAAAAATCTTGTGGCGTAAGGTCAGGTGATCGTGGTGGCCACTCAATGGGTCCGTAAGTTCCTAGCCATCGATTTTGAAATTGTGCATTTAAATAGTCGCGAACTATGTGAGCATTGTGAGCTGGAGCACCGTCGTGTTGAAAAATAATATTACCTCTTAGAGCTAAAGGAATATCATCAAGCATCATTGGTAATTCATTTAGTAAAAAATTATAATATCGTCTACCATTGAGTGTTCCATCGTAAAATAATGGACCAAGCAATTTACCACCAATTAAACCACACCAAACGTTTGTTCCCCAAACAGTTTGATTGTTGGTTTCAAATGTCCAATGTGGATTTTGATCATCCCAGTAACGGTTATTCTGCTTATTAATTACACCATTATTAGTAAACTTGGATTCATCTGTCCATAATATTGAGTTTAAAATAAATGGATTTTCGTCTAAACTGGTCATCAACCACGCAACAAAAGCTAGTCTACGAGGTGCATCACCCTGACGCAAATGCTGAACTAAATCTGGTCAATATGGATGCATTTTATATTTTTTTAATATCTTACAAACTGTGGTATGAGATATTCCAAGCTCTCTACCAACGTGCCGTGTTGAACTTCTGGGATTTGATCGAACATAGGCTAATAGGTTTTCCTCGACCTCTTCACCTAAAGCATCACCTCGTCTTTGTTGTAAATTATTTACCCATTTAGAAAATGATCCATAGGTTCTTAGATTCCTTTCTAAGTTATAAAAAAAACTATGGACAGGATGTTTTCTATCTGGAGTAAATAAAAATAACGAAACTAACTTAGAAGATTATCTAAAGAAAAATAAAGACAATTATACCTGGGTAACGTTGTGCATATGTTTGTGCCGCAAGACGTGAATTTTTTTGACACTCCCAATAAATAAACAACATATCAACTTTATCTGAATGAGGCATATTTGTCACGGAGTAACGCACGGTTTGAACGTTGAAAAATATCGAAATGTTCAGTTATTTCATTTATCTCATCGTATTTAATTTTATATCAAATTGTCATACAGATAAAAGTTTACTATAAGGTAAACCTAATGTTTAATCTTATTAATGACCGAAAAATACGATAAGTATTAGATTAGCAGAGGTAATTAATTTGAACAATTTATAAATACATTTATAATTTAACGTTCTAATTGAAAATTATTCAGTAATTGAAGTTAAAATAACGTATGAATATCACCGTAATAAATAGTTATAAAAATCTTTAACAATCCTATAATAATTATTTTCAGAGTTACAATCAAAAAGCTGGAAATCGAGCGCATTTTTTTCTATTTTTTTTTTTTTTTTTTTGAATTGCTGTAACTTGGTCAATTTTGGACTTGAAAGTTGACTCAACTACCAAAATTCATTAAAAAAATAGGCAAAAAATAATTAGTGGTTAAAGCAGGGGGTTGCCATTTAAAAAAAAAAAGTTGACATGCGCATGCGCGTGACTAGTTAAGTAAAAAAAATTCAAAGACCATAAAAATGTGTATTTTTATGTCATAACAACTGCCAAAAAAACAGAATTCAAATAGCAGGTCTCTACGCAAATATATTGAGTGTTCTCGATTACCGTTTACACACTGTATATTAACCTAAAATAAAATTTTTTTAAATAATTAATAATTCAGTAGGTTTATTAAAATATAATATTACAAGTTTATTTTAAACATAGCTACATATTGTACTACAAAATATTGCATAGGCATTTAAGGTTTTTTTAGTGCATATGTATGCACACATTTTATTATTTTTTTGCGCATAAAGTTCTGAGCCCTGGTTATTATTTAATACTGATTACTAATATTCATTCTAAAAATGATCTTATATCAACAGTTTTAAAACTAAAATATATTTATAATGAAAAATCTAAACAGCTGGTACAGTGATGGTACAGCACGATGGTCGACTAAAAATGTATGACAAATTGACGAATAATACCATAACATTATAATAGTATTATCATTTATTATAAATACTAGTATGTATTTATAATCAATGGTATTATTGATAATGTAATGTTTGATAATGTTCACAATATTTTCGTTGTTATTGTATATTCGTTGCAGTCTGCGAGTATTTTTATTATTGTAATGACCCCCCGGTGAAATTTAAATAACTAGGTACTGGGTATCCCTGATAAAATATAGGTAAATCTCTGTAGTCGAATCTAATCATAATAATTTCAGTTTTGCCGTTTGTATAAAAATACCATTTATTTTACAATAAAATTAAAAAATAATAAACTATAAAATAAATGATGAAACACCAATATCCAATATATTAGGACTTTTTTTTTTTAAAATTCGAAAGGTGTTCAGACATAGAAGACATCCCACTAAAATAAGCCACTGCCCATAATTTCATTAAACAATTAATGTGTTGGTCAATAACACGACCATGAATCACTGGGTGGCACGTACTTTATATGTTAAAATATGCTCTGTACCATTCATTAAAGAAGAAGTATTTTATTTGTTTATTCTATAACCACTGGTAATATTAAAAAATTAAATAGGCATGTAGATTATTTGTAGTGTTTAGTAATACATTTTAAAATCTGTATAATTATTTACTAGTTAATTATCGCCTTGTATCAGATCTGCCATTAGATAAACTTTTGTTTTTATTTTAAAAGTATAAGATAAAAAATAGCAAACTTAAACGACAAACAATAAAACATTCCTTACTTTACTTTTATTCATTAAACGATTAACTATTTTATCAGTCGAAGCATGTAGTCTTTTTTGTGAATTTAGAACAAAAAGCCAAAATAATTTTAACATACTTTTTACAATTTTTAAATATTAAATGGAGAAAATTATAGTTTATTTTTCATGCAATTATTTTTTATAGAATAGTTGATTCAATGATCAATAGCACCTACCAAGTATAATTGTTATAAAATATAAGCAAACATTACAAAGTCATCTTTTCAGGTAGAACTGTTATCTTAGAAAGCTTTCAACTGTAGTCCTCAATTGTTTTAATTAAATGGTTTATTCATATGTTATTGTTTGAAATTCATATTATCCAATAATTATTTTTTTTTCACCATTACAAATAATTTTATAAATTAAGAATTACTTGTCTTATTTAAGATAATTAGCTACATAAAACGGAATAAAAAAATAAATATGTGTCAAAAAATATAGGTAATACCATTGATTATAGAATATTCTCTAATCAATGGTAATACATTGCTAAAATGACATATTTTTTTAGAATATGCGGTTAAGGAGGAGAGAAAAGGATATACCAAATAGAACGGGACTAATAAATATTGGACCCCTTGCAGAAAAAATTCTAGTTACGTGTCTGTTGGTACATTATTCTTATACTTCTTTCGTTCAGTTTTTGTAGAAAGTGATCATCGATTATTAATTTTATTTTTCTCCTAAATTTTCACGATAGCTTAAAATACAATTAAAGTAGTAATTAAATGAAAGAAATTCGAAATTATTCTTTCTTTTTTATTTATAATAAATTTATAATTGAGCGTGTCTAATGCACAATATAATATACTATATGTATAGAAGTGGTTATGATAGGTATTTACTATAAAAATAGCTGTGCCGTTTCATGTTACTTAGTTTTTCTTTATTTTTTGACATACAACATTCTCTATCTGTATGTAACATGACACAGAATATTAAATTTAAACAAAAATATCATATTAATTTAAAAATATTTATTGTTGTTTTTGTTAGTTATTTCCAATCAACATATGTAAGTACAAAAACATATATTAGATAAATTAGAATATACTAGAATTCGTCTCATGATTTACTTTTATGTCATAGAATCTATGATGAGAATATATCACTTTTGTTTTTAACAAAACTATATAGCTTGTATATACACTATATACTCTTTATGATTTTTAATATGCTATTATTATTTTTTGTCATATTTACATATAGATTTTTGTATAAAATTATAAATTAATATTATATATTAATATATAATGATTTATTGTTATGTACATTCATATATTAGGTTTGTGATTTGTGTTGAGACATAGATTAAATATACATGTTTATTTAATCTAGGGTTGAGAACATTATAAATTATTTTCTATCTTATGTATATGTGTATAAATGTACCTATAATAAATAATTATCTTCAGCGTACTATTTTTTTGTATATTGAATATAAATACATATAAATACCTGCTCGCTATTTAGTTAAATAAGTATACATTTGTACTTTATAGCTAGGTATATAAAATAGTCTTTATACAGTTCTTGATAGCGTTTTAAGTTTATTCTATACACGGCAAAAATCGATTTAATTTATGAAAGTGGTTGAATTGAAAATATTAAATAAAATAAAAATTGTATGTGTATTATTAGAATAAGGAATAGCGGTGTCAAGCACGATATTAATCAGTAGTTTTCAGTCAACACTTTTCTTTCTAGTTAATAGTTTTAATTTTCCACTAATACACATCTACATGATATTTTTTTTACATCATATGACAATTATTTTGATTTTAAATAGGCACAGTCACCATTTTTACATATAGATGAATATCCTTCTGCAAATGAAGATTTTTTAAAAAGGTGTGCTCCAGTTATAAATTGTAATTCAAGTACAAAATACAGAACTTTTAATGGAACATGTAATAACTTAAGAATTCCTTTGTGGGGTGCTTCTGAAACTCCACATTTAAGACTAATTAATGCTGATTATAGTGACGGTAAATTTAAATAATCATTTTTTTATTTGTATAGAATATAACCAATAAGAATTATATAGTAAAGGTTGTCAAATTATTTTATTTAAATATACATATTTTTTTTATTTTTAGGCATTTATCGATTTCGACAACAGTCGAATGGAACACCATTACCAAAAGCTAGAAAAATTAATACAGAATTATTTTTACATAACCAATGGCATGATTATGACGAGTTCAATTTACTTTTAATGCAATGGGGACAATTTATAGCTCATGATATTGCTTTATTAAGACCGGATAACTCTGTTGGTAAATACTAAATACATTAAGAATAAGTAAAAGAGTTTAAATTAAAATGAATAGTTAACAGTTTGGACTATTATTACATTTATTATTATAATAAAAATGTTCAGGTATACAACTACCATTTTTGGTATAAGACACAAATCATAAAATAATTGTTTAAAAGTATAAGAAACTTTGTTCGTACTTTTACGTTGAAAATTCTCAAACCATATAATGGGTAATACTTACTTAATAATGAATTCATTGACGGATATTTGAAAGGCTTAGTCCCCATTTCATAAGGATTCTAAACTACTTTAAAAATTGTTGGCAAATGCCAAATTTTAAAAACACTGTATAGTTGAAAATATATTTTTAAATTTTTTTATAATTATTTGTACTTAGCGTAGGTATTTAAGATGCTATGGTTTTGCTCTTATGATAAAAGTCAATATCCGGTTAGATTTAAGTCAAAAATATTAGCCCCCAATATTTTCAATGGATATCTGATTATGACTGAGTCACTAATGGGTATTTTAGAAATAAATCAATAGTTTATTTTTGTAGAAAATTGTTGTGCAGTTCAAAAATTATCTGCAATACCACCTCAGTGTCGAGAAGTTATTGATGTACCCATAGATGATCCTCTATATACAAAATATAAAAAAACATGTATATCATTCAATCGTGCTGTGACATCAGCTAATTTTAGTTGTCCATTGATACCTGCAACATTTGTTAGTATATACTTAATAAATATTTTAAGTTAGCATGAATACATTTTAAATTTAAACTTTTTATATTTTGTATAGATGGTTGAAGTTTCTCAATATATTGATGGATCTCAAGTTTATGGGTCTAGTGATGTAATGGCAGCTGGATTAAGATCCTTTGTAAATGGAAAACTCCGCTCTGATATTATTTTAAGTAACCAGAAAACTTACATAGAAGAATTTTGCCCACAAGTGAATCGAACGACATTACAATGTGTGACATCAACAAATTCTAAAGCCTGCTTTCAAGCTGGTTAGTTGAATGAATGATATATTTTCACAAAATTATTAATAAATAAAAATCATTAAAAAAACATTTATTAAATACAACTATTTTGTATTGATTCAATTTTATGTATTAAAAATAATAATTTAACAATGATTTTATTGTTAAAATATCATTAAAATTGTTTTAATTATAAATTAAATTATAAAGCATTGCATTCACATCAAAGGTCGCTCCATTTATCTAATAAATATAACATTATCAGATAAATATATTTTAAATATATACTTATATACTAATATTTAACCTAACCATGCATAACTGTCAAAATAAATAACGATTTAATTTATTTAAACAGAAAAAATAATTTTAGGTGCTTAATATATTTATTATTTTATTCTATGATAACTATAAATATATAGGAGCTATTTTTAATTATATTGGTTTGGTGTAGGAGATGTTCGTGTAAATCAGAACTTGGGGAATGCACTTCTTCAAAATTTGTTCTTAAGATTTCATAATCATATAGTGACCAATCTTTTATATATAAACCAATTTTGGACGGACGAAATATTGTATCAAGAAACTCGAAGGATTGTTGGAGCTGTTATTCAACATATCACCTATGATCATTATTTACCTATTATATTAGGTATAACAGTGGATTTATCCGTAGCTTCAATATTAAAAACTTTTTAATACAACTAATATTTTAGGGGAAACATATACACAATATTACGGGCTATTTACTCCACAGACAATTTACAATGATAAAATTAATCCGTCTACTTCGTTGGAATTTGCAGCTAGTTCGTTTCGAATACTTCACAACTTGATTCCAGCACAATTGAAGTATGAGGCTTAATGGTCAAAAAATTTAATAATTTAATTTTTTAGCTGTATTGATGTCCTGCACTCAGTGCCGGCTCAAGGATTTGCGGAGCCTGGTGCGAAATAATTTATTTTATATGAAAATGTTCTCTTTCCTAGATATTTGTATAAAATACATGTATTTTTGTAAAATTAAGCGCGAGGCATTTAAAAGAGTAGGGCCTGGTGCAGGGGTGAACTGGCAGGGCGGGTAGGTGGCCATACCCACCTAGGCCTTAATTTATTCTCCACTATAATCATTACCGCGAGAACGAAGAATACAATATTACAATATTATTTCCAAAAATAAAAAAACTGGAACAATCCGACTGTAGCCGAGAAGGCTATACAAATTATTATTAGATTCCTTTTTGGAATTTATAATTAGTTTTACAATGTTATTGTAACATTAAAATAAAAATTGTAACATAAGTCGCTTGTTTGGTAGTTTTAAAACGTATACCCACTAAGGCCTTCAGGGTCTCAGTCCGCCCCTGGTCTGGTGCCTGGGCACACCTCACCCCCTCGAGCCATCCTTGCCTGCACTTACGTTTCCTGTCCATTAGTAGCATTCTTCTGATAATGATGGTATAAAAATAATACAATTTTTGTTTTACTTTTTAATGTTGTGTGACTGTTAATATTGCAAATTATTGTTATTTGGTTTTTTCAAAAATGTATAGCACCCTATTGTTGTTATCACACTAACCCTATCTGTCTGCTGTATCTTATACATTATTAAATATTTTATAAAATTTCGCAAGAGATTTTTCTAATACTAATAAAATTAATAAATCAATTTAACCATGCATTGTAATAAAAACTTTTAAATTATTTGATGTAACAAATATAAACGTGTATTATAATTATACTTTATATGTTTATAGTTTTATAGATAAAATGTATAAAATTGCATTTCAAGTTAATTTAACTGATTGGATGGATAGACCTGATTTGTTAAACATGGGACAAAATTTTGATTGGTTAATAAGAGGATTGATAGAAACTCCAAGTCGTGAATACCAGGCATCTTATAATCCATTGGTTAGAACTATGTTAATATTAAATATCTTATACTAACTATAGTAACATTAATTAAATACCTAATAATAATAAAAAATATATAAGTTTTATTTAAATTAATAATCAGTAATCACTATTCTATTCAAATTACAAACATATTTTGATTAATTTTAGATTTCAAATTATTTGTTTCGCTTTAATTTGCCCGATATAACTGGACAAGACTTACTTTCTATTGATATACAGCGAGGCCGTGATGTTGGTTTACCAATATATAATCAAGTTAGATCTATTTGCGGTATCCCGCAGGCTAAGTCGTTTGATGATTTATTGGATTTAATACCTATAAAAGTTAATTTTTCACATATAATTATTAGATTCATAAATAATGGCATTATTTTTTCATAGGCGGTGCAAATATTAAAAAAACTTTATGCAACCGTAAATGACGTAGACTTACATGTCGGAACATTACTTGAAGCACCAGAGGATGGATCCATAGTTGGACCAACTGCTAGATGCATATTGTCTGATAATTTTTTTCGATACAGGTATGGTGATCGTTTTTTTTACGATGTACAAGGACAACCTAGTAGTTTTACACAAGGTATTTATTAAATCATTTTAATTTAAAAAAATTAATTTTTGAAAGCATATCAAATCAAAATTACTATTATTTTATAAATTTTCAGAACAACTGAGAATAATAAAACAGATTAACTTGGGTCATATTATATGTGCAACAACTCATTTACATTTTCTACCATTAGACGTTTTTAAAAGTGTTCACGAGTATGTATTTATTTTGATAGTTTAAATATTTTATAATTATTTACAGCTGTATTTCTCAAACTATTGACATCCTAGGGAGAGGTACAAAACCACAAAGAATATAACTAAGAGGCAGTGATATTTTTAAAAATATAACTTAAGTTTATAAATAATACATTGATACTAACTAAACGTGCATGGAATTTTTAAAACTTTTAAATTGTTTAATAAAGAAAATAATAATAATAATAATAATAAGACTGTCATTAGTTGATATTAAATTTTAAGGGCTGCAGAAAAAAATATCTTTTAGATACACTGATTTATTGTTAATATTATTAAGCTTATTGATTTTTCCAACGGTATACTTACAATAATACTTGTATTACAATATGTTTATCAATTTGTTTAGATATTATTATTAGTTATTTGTGTTATTAAATAACTCTATATAGTATAAATTGTATAAACTAATTAGTTACAATTTTTTATATTTATTTAAGATTTTCTTCGATTAAATGGAATTGTGATGAACACTTCAAAATAGATTTAGAAGCTTGGAGAGAATTCAAGGGACCAGGAAAATCATAGTTAAATTATAAATAAAACAAACAATTAAAATAATTGAGTTGGTTAATATTATAGTATAATAATTATTTTTTAAATAGTTTTCATTTCTTTATACTTCTATATACATAATAATAAAATTATTTTTAATATATACTTATTATTATTACCTACGATTAGTGTTGGGATTAGATAATTTTGGTATTTGTCGGTTATCACAATTACTTAGTCACTACTTGCACAAGTTTTTCTAGGACCACCAATTTTCACGTGACAAATTTTCAGGCTTAAAACACATATGTCTCGCATATAATTATTCCAGTCCACAGCAGAGACGTATTTACATTTTTGGCGCCCTGGGACACTGTTTCTTAAGCGCCCTCTTTTAAGAATAACCTAAAAATAAAATCGTTTATAAGACACTGGTATGTAGATTTATACTACCGAAAAAAATATTTATAAATGCGAGTATTTTTTTTCAGTTATTTATTGGCAGAGCGTGATAGGTCAGATAATGTAATTTATTTTGATAATAATAGAAAATAATTATTTTGCATTGTTTTAAGATTCTGGATTCTGACGCCCTCTCAAAACTTGGTGCCCGTGGCCAATGCCCCCCTTGCCCCCCCCCCCTAAATACGTTCCTGGTCCACAGTAGTACCGCGACACATATTTAACTGTGTTTACACCATTTTGAAGAAGTCTTTTCTTCTGCCCAATAATATATAAATCGTAAAGCGCATACAAATTAAATGCGACTGCCAACAAACCAATTACCGACACGCATGTTTACCTTCTTTTGGTATGATTTAACATTATATTTCCAAAATATTTGTTTTCCGAAGTACATTTTAGCTTCGTGACTAAATCCACATAGTCGTATTTTATATAAAACATCATATACTTGAAAAAAAGCCACGGCATCTTTTTCGTTCGATAGTAAATCCTAGATTTGCATTGTAATAATATGGCACGACATACGACGGTCCAACACTAACTGCGTTGGAAAATGGCAAGTAAAAGGTCATATTATCTATCTAAAAAAATCCCCACACCAATGCAAATAATAACCACCAATCAATACATCTCGCTAGGTAGTCGCGATAACCGACAAGTACCATTTTTGGTATCTTTATTTTTATTTTTTTATCTAGATAAAGATAATCTAATTAAAAATAAAAATAGTTATATATTTATCTAGATAAATTTCAGATAAATTCGTTTTTAATTTTTCAGTGTCATTGATACATGTAAGTATTATGTAAAAAAAGAATCAAATAAATATTGAAATTTAATTTCTATGGATTTTGCAATTAATTGTTTTAATGGCTTACAACCTTCAGATTTTTAAATATTATTAATTATCTTATTAACACTGAAATTGTTGGTGCTACAAAGCCCAAAAAATTCCTATTTTCACCTTACAATTTGTCTAATGATATTTTTTCCAAAGTTTCTCTACATTCATTATTTCTATGTTATCCATTTTTAAATCAGAATTATTTTAATTTAGGTCACCTATACCTTTTATTTTTTTTTTAACGGTATCGTGAGGGGCCGGAGACACCCTGAGGCATTTCGTCAGCTCCCCCACATCGTTAATTGAACAACAAATCTTACAATGATGGCCCTACACCATCTAAGAACGGCCTTCGGCCCACAGCAAAGCAGACTTAATTACAAGGTTTTAATCTTGACGCTGCCGCTCTCTCTCCTCGGCTTCCCTCTTCGTCAGCACCTCCTTCACGAATCGTTCTACCGCCGTCCAGTTGCTCCGTGACTCCATCATCTTCCCCACGATGGTCTCGGGAGTAAATGGGTCGTTGATTGCAGCTTTCAGCTCCATTCTCCGACGGCACCACCTATCACACAGGAAGAACGCATGCTCCGCGTCGTCCACTGGCGCGAGACAGTCCACACATCTGGAGTTGTCCAACTTCCTGTGCAGATACTGGCCGAAGCATCCGTGTTCCAACAGGAACTGCGTCAGGTGGAAGTTTGTCGTCAGCCCGTGGCTCCCGGCGCACCAGTGACGGACGTCTGGGATCAGTCGCCTGGTCCAGCTTCCTGATTCCTCCTTCGAGGTCACCTATACCTGAAGTTGACTAAATTGACGGGACTATTGAAAATGTTCTGAGGGACTGTACGAAGTTACTGGTGTTATCAATAATAGCGTATGGGTGATTTTAATTAAATAATAGGTTCTGCATTCGCCGTACCAAATAGGAATATAGGATACAGTCATAGGAGTGCTCACGGGTGCACCAGAAAGTTCATGTGCTGCATCTGCCACATTTTTTGGACCGATTGATTAGTCTGTGGGCCGGTCGGGCCAATTCATTATTTAATAATTTAATATAAATCATAAGTAATTTTTATTTAATTAAGAAAAATAAATAAATAAATAAATTGACTAATCATTCTATGATTTTATGTTATACAACTAATACTAATAACTAATAGTGTCTGATAGTAATTGTAACTTGGTGATTTCAAAAGCAATGAATAAATGTAAGGAAATATGTTTACATTTGTCTATTGTTAAAAAAAAATAAAAATATATTACACTATTATAGCCACTTTGGTAACAATAATACAGCTTATATATAATGTGATCAATCATTTTAACTGTTCTACAATAATTTGGCCGATACTTAAAAATGGGCTGTTTAATTTTATATGCTGCATATGCAATTAAAGTCTGTGTACGTCTATGGATACAATGTTTAACCCGGGTACACATACATTATTTAAATGTAATGAAACTGTAATTCTCATATTTATATGGTGTTATTTTATTATTCGCGCGCGCTCGGCTTGCGACGCCTTCGATCCACATGCGGTTTGGTATTTCGACGAACATCAAAGAAGTTTGTCACATGTTTGCACGTACACGCAAAGCATGTGTGCTCACCGTGCGCGAGCACAAATGCCTGTGTTCCATTTGAACGATACCACGCACATCTTAAATATTTGTTCGATATTGTGTTCCGGATTTTCAGTTATCGAAACATAAATTATTATTTAAACATAAAAATTTTCAAACATAAATGTATGACATTAACCATATTGTTCGAGTGTTCGACACTTAAAACAAAATAGTTCACTTTAAAAAAATTACTTATTGAATGATTTCAATGTTATAGGTAACTTAATCAAAGTATTTATTAATTCTTAACTAAAATAATTAATCATGTCCCTTCATAAAAAAAATTTAATTTTGCACGAACATGAAATTGAAGTTAAAAGTACCGCGTTAATAGTTTTAAATTATATTTTAAAAAACAAAAAAAAAAGACAAGTAGACAAAGTAGAAAATGGTGGATCACACACTTGTATAGACGAGAAACTGGGCCAAATTTATTGGATTACTTACAATTCGATATAACTACTGGATAATTTTAACATTTTATTCGTACGTCATCAGATTTTGAATTTTTGCTCTGTAAATTTGGACCAAAAATTATTAAACATGACACCAATATAAGAAACGCAACTTTAATTTTACTTAAAACTTTTCAAAATTTTTCCCACTAGTGCTTTACATGATCCGGTCCGGTCCGATCTTAGCCTATAAAAATAGTTGAAGGACTGGTTCGGTTCGACTCCATATTTTTTTTAAAAGATTTTGATCAGGTCCTGATTTAAACTATTATTATTTCAATTCCGTCCTATTTCTAGACTATAATTAAATCGGTTCAGCGGTTAAGCTCTATTCACACAAGTGATTTTGATTCGATTCGGTCACGATTAAGTCAGCATCGGTAGTACGGTATCGTATACACTATCGATCACGGTCAAATCAAGACTGGACCGGTCGATACACGATCCAGACCACGGCAGTCACGAACTTTCTGATCGAGACCGCCTAGTATGAATAGAAACCGCGCTAGTTTCAGTTATATTTTTGTTAAATTTGTAAAATAGATGATAACATTTTATAATTGAATTTGTACGCGTCTACTTCGTTTACTTTGTCTCATTTCTTCTTCTTCATCATCCAGAATTAATGCAATTTTCAACAAAGTACGCTCTGAAAATGCTATCACGACAGGATCCAATGTAAATCATACACTATAACATAACACTTGGTGGCAACGAATAGACTTATTGAATGCCTGTGACCGGTAGTGATAATCCTTGACCATGACTTGACCGTTACCGGACCGAACCGAGACCGCTAGTGTGATTAGAGCTTAAAGCTCGGAACAATGATTATAAAGACTTTATTATTCTTTATAATAATAAAGACATTATTTATAGAATGAATAATGCATATATTATCACGGGACTCAATATTTTACTCCTATACCGTTATTTTATGTACTTATACACTGTGCCAAAAGAGAAGACACTAAGCGGCCCGCATCTCCCACTGGCTGTCAATAACCACCTGTTCGACTAGGTCGCTAGTGCTCTTAATCATCGGTGACAAATTGAATGATCGTTATACAGAACGATTCAAATTTCAATATATTTTGTATTTAATGTGCAATATACCGTTCTACCATCTACACAGTACGTTGTCGCTAAGATAAACGCTCAGCATATAATTATTACGCGGTAAGTTGTACTTGTACGCCGAATAGCGTGTGAACCCGTGATTTTTTTCTTTGTAATTCGGTGTATACACGTCAACAACAGTCATTAAATTACGAAAATTGACTTCGATACGCCGCACAGTGGAAGGAATTAAAATTTTAACCGGACAAAAATAGAAAATATTGGTATCGTAATCAGGGACTATAAACTTAAATATTTGTTGTTACTTAACTGTTGAAGACAAATATGTCACAATTTGCGTTAATCATCAACTATTGAGTCGATAAATGTAATAATGGTTAATTGTGTCGTATTCATTATATTCAAATGTCAATTATTATTATTATTATTATCTAACGATAACTAAACTGACCAATAATAGATTAGTAGAAAACAATATTTATACAAAAGTTCTATTAAAAATCGACACCACAAAAATGTTAACATTATATGTAAAAGAAAGCCTTGTGTCAATTAACCTCAGAATACATTTACGTATCAATTAAAAGCTTAAGCAACAATTTTGAAATTAAGTTTTCACTTATGTATAGAATAACGTGCATCAATGTGTATTACAATTAGAGTATTAATCGAAATTATAATTAAACATTTTAATTTTAATTAAAAAACAAGCACAGGTTATTGTAGACAGATGCCGGGCATTTCAACACTCCCACAGAAAACTCAGTTCGTAAAGTTAAGTTAAAAGTGAAATAATCGAGCGTAGTATTAAATCGTATTACAACAAGCTTCTTGAAGTTTCCTGACCGTCGGTGTGCACTAATGACCAACGCACTGACGGCTTACAGATAAGAGCCTGGTAAAATGTTTTTGTGACCATGATATACAAGTGTAGAGGGATGGACTTTGAACCAGTTTATGGGTTTGACCTACTTAAGATGCCAATGGTGTATAGTTTTTGTCTTTATTATTTGAATTGTATTCTCAGGGCACGTATTGAAAGAATCCTTATTTATTTTTTCCAACATATTACACACAATTGAATAGCTTACATATTTAAAACTAATTCATATAGTCGAATGGTGCACATCATTACAATTTAATATTAGTAGATTTTAAAGTGATGATGAATACGCTCCGCTCCGGATGTTGTACGTCATTTTCGCATCCATCATTGACGTGATTGCTTAGTCTCTCCATTGATCTAAATAAATTAAAACTCAGCCAACTGTTTTGATTATTATTTAAGTAAATCTATTATTTAAAAACCTTGATTTTATTTTACATCATACGAAGACGAAGTGAATCCTGAATAACGCCGAAGTGGACATGATGTCTGCGAGATCTGCTCTTATTTGATGTAAATTACCGTCTTCTTCAGTAGTACAGTATGACGCGGACCAGCATGACGCCCAACGGATGTTAATTTATGAAGCGTACAATTAAGATAAATTACCTTTTATGAGAGTGATCTGCTCAAATTTTAATTTTGTTTACATTTTTTTAAATTTCATAGTAACTCCGACGACACATATATCGTTTCTATAACATTCATTACGAATTAGAAGTTCAAATACTGAAGAATTTTTTGAAATTTGGAAAAAATATCTTTAAAACCTAATATTCTAAAGAACATTATTTCGAATCTAAAAATAAATACTTGTAAGATATTCCTTGCAAATTTATCACATGAATCGATATGTGACATTACGTTTGGGCTTGTCACGCGTTTTTGACGCTCGAGTCGCCAGGATCAAAATATGTAGTGTGACATATCGATTTGTATGAGAACTCTGCAAGATAAATGTAGGTGAAATCGATTTGTTGTTATTTCACATATCTGATTAATTAACACGGTTTTTATTGCATTTAAAATAAATTTTGTTTAATTACGATTATTTTACAATTAAAACCGTGTTGACTAATCAAATATGTGAAATAAGAAAAATTCATTGGATCCACAATAATCTTGCAGAGTTCTCATACAAATCGATATATCCCACTACATCTATTGATTATGGCGACTCGAATGTGAAAAACGTGCGACAAGCCCAAAATCGATGTCACTTATCGATTCACGTGAAAAATTCGCAAGAAATACATTACAAGTATTTATGCTTAGATTTTAAATAATGTTCTAAAGATAATTAGATAAAACTGAAGATAGAAAATAAATTTGAAAAGATTCTTTATTTGATCACTTCAGAGAGTACGTGTATACTAGTTTCCTCAACCATTTCAGGAACACCCTGTGTATATATACATATATATATTTACGTATGTAACTACTTATAAAATTTTTATTTTTATTCCTTAATCACTTTGATAAATAACTTTCCGGTTTTTTTATTTAAACAATTGCAATAGAAATAACAATGTGTAAGATATTATTCAAAAAACTTTAATAGTAAATATCCTATTAATATTATCAGGGTAATAGTAATTTTAATGTATAGTGAAGAGGTATAAAAAGGATTTTAGTAATATATTTATTAACAGTAATAAATATAAATTATTAGTATTTGGTAGCTTCTAAATTACGCCTTAGATTACGACAATCATTGAATTTCGATACAAATAGATACGTATCACAGAGGTTATATATATTTTAGATCATTTGTGCTATCAAGCAAATCAGTTTTGAATAACAAATCTATAAAATGTTACGTACACTAATAAATGTATGTTGGGTAAATTTTAGTATAGAAGCTACCTATTAATAATAATTTGTATTTATACTATTAATAAATATACAACTAAAATATTTTTCATGACTCTTCTCTAGAAATTGAAATGGCTGTTACTCATATTCATCGAATATTTTACGTATATTACATTTAAGTTTTTTAAATAATAAATGTAATATACGTAAAATTTAAGTTTTTTAAATAATATTTATCAGGGTATGACTGTATTGACATTTGTATGATAGTAATAACTGGAAAATTAATTTTTTTAAAGTGATTAAGGAGTGAAATTAAAAATTGTATTAGTAGTTGTATCCCAAACATAAAATATAATTGAATAATTAACTAAATAAAAAAAATATTAACTTATAATCTCATAATGGGATAATAACATAGCCTGATAACTCATTTTATAAGTATTATTTTAAAATTAATTTAAATTCTTATTTTCTTGGGTTTTCAAATTAGATATGAGTATAGGTCATATTTTCTTATATATGATAAACCAAAATAAAATAAAAACGATTATTGTTGATATTATTATGCTACGAGACCCATTTTCTGCCCCGTAGTTTTACTAGTGAAAACCTTCGGACGTGTGCTGTTTTGTTGACACGAACAGTGGATAACTGCACCAAGACAGCAACTCGACGCATTTAATGGACAGTTCTACGAATGTAATTTCTACTTTCTTCTCATCGCCAACGGTGGTTCACCGCAGATGTTAATAGGTTGTGTCATCAATTCTAGCGTGTCCAGGATTATTGAGCGTAGGCTCGGGGAAAAGTTCGGCCTGAGCGCAGTTGAGTACTCTCGCAGCTTCTCCAGAACACCACTCTATGAATGTATTTTTAACGCGTGAGAAATATAAAAGTTTTGGATGCATAACATTGGCTAGTATAATTTTATTTTGAATATGACTTCAAATTCAAGATTTTTCGGTCTGCTGGACCTTACATGATTTATTGTACTGCCGACGTGCTGCAGTATGACACATGCACAATCCAGTGATAGTTCTTTTGGGCTCTGAATAAGTTTCGCCAAACACATTTCTATTACTGGTGGCACCAAGATGTTCACTTTTAAAAGCTCGCATATGAATCTGTAAGTAATACGTCGACGATTTTTATAACTGCTCGATAAATTATCATAATATATTATCGGATGTAGTAAATAGATACCTGCAGTTTGCTACCGAACGTCTTCTATGAACGATTTCATCGTTATCAAATTTTGATTGGAGATCTTTCTTAATTTTCTGTAACGATACATATATATGATTCTATGAAACCAAATTTCATAATATAATATAAATCAATGAGATTATATTGTAGTTTATTGATAATATTGAAGCTTATTTGAGTATGTTATTCATACTTTATCTTTGCAAGATTCGATTTCCTTTCGGTTTTTTGTCACAATACATTTTCGAGTATACATAAATTCAAACGCGTCTTGGCACATTTTTATTAAGAGTTTCCTAAACGAAGTAGTAGTTTTCTCGCAGTCTTCCGATCGAATTTCCATGTTTTTCATGGACAAACAAATGTATGCGTATTGTGGGGTGAGCGACGGATTATCTAGAGCCTTTAAAAAGTTAAAAATATTGTAATATTTCTTATAAGTCTCAAAATAATATGTTGCCCAAACATTTATAGTATAACATCATATAGAATATGATCACATGATATTAGTTGGGTTTTAAAAAAAAATGCTTGTACAATTATAAAATTAATACCTTTTGGAACAAAATTTCAACAATACTTATCAGACAGTCATCCGTTTTTATTGGCAGTGAAGTAATGCATTTCGCTGACGAAGCCATATTTTCTGGAGTTATATTGTTAAGAATGTTTCGAAATTTGTCTTGTAGCTCCTAATTGATTAATTGTCCCGTGAGTTGTAGAATTATATTACAGAAATAGATTACGGGTTTTCCGATAAAATGTACTTCAGTATTTTCGTAGTCCAGTGTTTGGTAACGATTAGTGTCGCTGGTCTCTGAGCTAACACATGGCAATACCCATGGATTTTTATCTATAACCACATCGCTAACACATATTGCTGATGATAACTTATTGAAACCCCTTGTGTTCGCGCGTTTCGTCAAATCATTATTTTCACGAACATCGTCCTGAAAGAAACAGAAAAATATATTATTCTACTAACCGAAAAACTAATAACCCGGTAATACTAATATTAATATTTATTTATTTGGAAATAAATAATTACCTTTTGAATTTCAGTTGGTGACTTGATATCGGACGGGTAATTTGGATTTTGAGCGATCTTCTAATAAAAATATGATGAAAGGATATTAGCATAATATTTTTTATAATACAATTCAATTGAACTATTTTCAAATGAAAAATATAACTCTTTACCGTTGGCAAAACTGCAGATTTATACTGGACATACGTGGATGGCTTATATTCAGATCTTCCCGCGTTTAAGTGTACTTTTTCGGGGCAGATTTCCGGTTTTGCCCGAGAATTCCGAGGTACCCAATTGTTTCCTTTTAACTCTATTATGTCCAATATCATGAACCTAATTCTTGTTGAAATCTTCGTCTTGTACGCTGAAGACGAGTATTCGTTTAGTTTTCCAAACGCAGCGTTCTATAATGTCATGGAATATTAACGTTACAGTGTTTGATTGCTATGGCATTTAGACGACAAAGTTAATTGTACATAAGCAAAATTAAACTTCAACTGTTTAAGTTATAATACTTATATAATGACATTATTCTTACACTATTCAGCGTTTGTCCTGCATGCTTTAATATATGACACGCGCATTCCAGTGTTTCCTCGTTCGGTGATTTTAAAAGATGTTTTATGCACGATTCCAGTGTCCCGTTTGTAATTATCTGTACTTTGTACAGTTCGCACATGAATCTGAAAAGTAATCTATATTGTTTAAAACCACTAAGATTCATTTTGAATTATTTCATTGATCAGTACCGGCAATTTCCAACCGATTTTTTTCTATGGATCAATTCGTCTTGGTCGTATTCAAACTGCAATGTTTTTTTCACTTCCTGTAACATTTTAATCACATTGTATAATAAACACTCCATCGAAATAAAATAAAATCATATATAGAAGCATAATATTAAAGATTTGCCAATTCGATATGTTTGCTTTACTTGATCATTGCAGTGGTCTATTTCCTCCAATCTTTTAGCTAACCTCTGTTCGTGGCTATTCATCACCTCAAATCTGTCTTTGCAACACTTGGTCAATAACTTTTTAAAAGAGGTTTTTGCCACCTTGTTTTCTGACTTCGCCTTTTTGTCATTCAATACTGTACAGATATAGGCATATTGAGGTGTGAAATTCGGTTCGTCAATAGCCTGTTTTCAAAAATTAAAATCATTAACTGTCCTGGCATAGTGGCGATATGACATTTAAACTTCATCAAAACGTATGTATATGTCATGTACATCCAAATTTCCCGAAATACCTTTTGAAACAAAAGCTCAATGACTGTCTTCAGATGATCGTCCGTATCGATCGGCAGCGAGCTAATACTGTCAGTCAACATGGTCATATTCTCCGGAGAAATCTTGTTGAGGATCGACAACAGTTTCTTCCGGGTTTCCTTTAATAACAAAAAAAAAAAAAAAAATGGATGTAAATATTCGTGCACAAATGTACAATAAATATAAAATATTCGATATGAATGGCTGTCTATCTCGCGTTGTTATTGTTAAAACTTTTCTATTAAATAAATAACGTACATTAGCTTGTGAATGGTTATCGCACGGCGTATCGCTTGTAATTTTTGTTTTTAAGCACGGTGGAACCCATGCGTCTTCACACGTATTAAGTTGAATGTCATAGTTTCTTGGCTTTTCAACTCTCCAACTCGTTGTTTCAACGCTACGGTTCGCGTTGTGCACATACGGCATTATGGTCTAAAATAAATTGTTTTTCGGTCAAAATGTACGTATAAATAATTCAATCCGTTTACCATTATCGGTGTTCTGGATTGGATTGCAGGCCGTTGACCGAATGCCTTGGGGAACGAAGGCGGCTCCGCATATGTCGGCCGACGTCCATTCACAGGCCTTTGGTAAAAATCGTTGTTAGCGCCCATCATTCTCGATTGGCTTCTCAAGGCTTCAGAATCTATATTTCAATCGCAAACAAACATACAAACACACGAATATACGATGACGTATATCTTCAAGATCACGATTATTATATATGAATTAAGATATTAATATTTACCGTTGACCTTCGCAAAACTGTTCATCGTCTACTATTCTTATTAACGAAAAAGTCAAAATAATATAATTTTAATGAAT
This sequence comes from Sipha maydis, assembly GCA_034509805.1. Lineage (NCBI taxonomy): Eukaryota > Metazoa > Arthropoda > Insecta > Hemiptera > Aphididae > Sipha > Sipha maydis. Next base: position 144,057 of record JASXSY010000625.1, on the reverse strand, counting down.
CAATTAATATGTAAGTTAATTTGACGATATATTTTAAGAACGTTAATTCTCAGACTGTACAAGTCAATAACTGACTCGATCGAGTTGAAATTCATAGATGTTAGTAACATGTGCATTTTGCATAGCAACCGAAAAAGCAATATTACTACGTAATTAGCCAGTATTTTTTGAATCAAAAATAATTTACGGATTTACATTACGGAATAACAAAATAAGCATACATTTAATGACTTTCTCGAATGAAAGAGTTCGACTCTTTAAATGTGTATTCTTGAAATCGGTTTAAAATTTACGGATATAGTTTTTAGTTACAATTAGAGATGTTAAAATACCGTATTTTATTTTATTTTTTTTGTATAATACCATATTATACCGGTGTTATACCAGTATTAAACCGTATAGAACCTTGTAGTACCTCAAATTATTGGAAATTTAACAGAGGTTATAAACCTATTATTAATTATGAAATACGAATCATTTTAAAAAAGGAATAATTTAAATATGACTAGAAGGTCAGAAAACATTTAAAAGACACATAATAGAAGAATTAATTTAATAATTTGAATTTAATTCCATAAGGATAAAACTACGACGCTAAGGATATTTTTAGAATGAGTACTTCCCTACTCAATGGGAAAACATGTTACGATAATAATTAATAAATGATAATTATAAATAATAATTTTATATCTAAGTATCTTTAATCGTGGTAATAACTAAATTAATTTAACTTAAAGCCTTATTTTTTTTTTTTTTTATACCGTCTGTATAAAATAATTTTATACCATATGTATAATACCTTGTATAATACAGTCTTATACCACTGTATAATACAAACTCACATCTCTAGTTACAATGATAAAAGAAAAAAAAAGTTAGTAATTATCTTAAATAATAAATTATAAGATCAGTACTTAAGATAAATGTTCACCAAATATTTGTCCATAAATAATATTGCTACCGAATCACGCCGCACAGTGATCTGAAACTTTAATTTAGATGGCAAAAACCCCATGTTTGAAATGTTAATTTTTTCATATTTTTTTTTTATGATGTATAAATAGACATACTTAAGAACCTCAATACGGAGTTTGAAGTTCCTATGTATAAATCATGTATTTTTTTTCGATTTTATATTTATTTTTTAAATATTTTAATACAAAAAAGTGAAGAATATAGTTATCCACATTTCAATTTTTTTTTTCGTACACTTAAAATTAATTTTTTAATTTTTTTTATTATTTTTTTAATTTCGACAGGCTGCTAATAAAAATAACTCCTTTTTACCATATATTCGATACATATAACATGTTAAAAAAATTTAAAAACTTTTAACAAAAATTAGTTATAATAAAAAAAATAACAGTTATGACCAGAGCTTGGAACTAATAGCATTTGCTTATTTTTATTGTTTGACATAAAATTTAGTAGAGAGTTATATATATATATGTATGTATGTCCAAGTTATAAACCGACGCGGATCCAAGGGGGGGCGAAGGGGGCGTACGCCCCCCCAAAATCCTTAAAATGGGTTTAAAATATATTGGGTTTTCGATTAATTTCGTGGTTCAATACAACTACTAACTAGAGTAATATACAATTACGAAAAATAAAATAATATTATTTTATATTTATTGTGTATTGACTAGTGTGTTGGTATGTTATAGCTAATTGCGTTCCGGTATTGATCGCCGTCGATGATAAACAATTTCCGTAATTTCAAGTACCTACAATGGTAATTTCTAATAATATCATGAAAATAAAATATGTCAATATAATTTTTGTTGCTTTTACTTATTATGTTACAATTCAGGCAGGTTAGTCGTAAGTAAACAATTTATTTTGCGCCCCCTCTGTGAAAAATTTCTGAATCCGCCCCTGGTTATAACACGTTCAATTATTTGAAATTTGAAAGTGCTTTTTTTTCTCTTTTCGACGATTTTTAAAAAAATGCTTATTTCCGGTTTTTCTGATTATTTTTCCTTTTTTTGCATATCTCTGCTTAATTATACACGATGATGTGGGCCACTGACCACTGGCCTCCCCCAGATTTTTTCAACTATTTATAAATATCTTTTACATTTCATTTTTAAAAAAATCCCTTGGAAAATCCATAAACAATAAGGCAAAATGTCTTAAGCGGCCAAGTCTTGGTTAACCCCTCTACCACTACTGAAGATATAATTACCGCTCTTTCGGAATTGGGATACCAGGTTACCCACGTTCATAACATTAAGCGCTCTTCCGATAAATCACCTCTACCTCTCTTCTTCGTCGACCTCAAAAAAGCCACCAACAACATGGACTTATACAAAATCGAGTATCTTCTGCACACTAAAATTGTTGTCGAAAAACCTCACCCACGTAAAGGCCCACCTCAATGTCACCGCTGTCTGTCTTACGGGCACACTCAGAGTTACTGCAACCACGTTCCACGATGCATCAGATGTGGCGAAGAACATAGTTCTGACGTATGCACTTTGTCACCAGAATCTCCGGCCAGATGTGCTTTATGTCAATGTAGTCACTCAGCTAACTACAAGGGTTGTTCTGTTCATACAAAACTTACTAACATACAATCTCGTCGTAAACACTTCATTTCTACTTCCAATTTTCATATTAACTTTCCTAAACCCACTTTAAATTCCAATATTGATAAACCATCATATGCCGAAGCTACTTCCTCTAACCATAAACATTCCCATTTATCTCCTAATATTGAAACTTTATTTACTTCTTTCATTACCGAATTCACTGCCATCATAAAACCCCTCCTGCCACTCCTAACGTCATTATTAAATAAAGGTCAATTGTAATTCCATATATCATTGTACGTACTCCAAATTGTTTACCATTTCATTTCATATTCTTATCTAATTACTTAATTATCTATTTTTATTTTATGTTGCAATATTATTCCTAAGCTATAATTGTACTTAATGTTTACCTATTACCTGAAAAGCTAACAACCACATCTCAAAAAAATTTAAAATAAGACACTTTCTATTGTAAATCTTATCTTCTTATATTATATATTGTATTATTGTAATTGTCGAACTATAATAGTTGTATACTGAAGTTCTAAATAAAAAAAAAAAAACCCCATTACCAAAATTGTTTAATTTTTATTTATAAAAATATTTATTTTAATTTAAATTTATTTAAATTCTTTTTTATGTTACTTTAATTTTATTATGACATCATTTAAAGCGTGAAACGTTTATCAACTGTCGAAAATTAAAGTGTAACAAAAAATTAAGAATTAAATAAACAAGGCTCGGCCATACAGAGATAGATGTTGAGAAGACTATTGTTTTTATACATTTTAATGTAATTCGTCATCAATTTAAAGAAAATTCTGAATGAAGGAAACAGGTATATCATTCTCTATGTAGTCAAAAGATAGTTCATAATATTGCATTAGTAAAAATGTTTTATAATATCGTAATCAAGTTGATTGATCCGACCTAAAAAAAAAAAAATAAAATATTAACCTTGTTTTGGTCGTTAAAAGTAAAGTTAAAAATATCGCATTAGTCATACGAAATTTATTTTTCAATCCTTACGATTCTTCAAAAATAGTACATGTATTCGGATGTCACTTATTTATAAATAATTTAATTATAATTAAAACAATTCTTAATCGATTATTTAAGAATAAAGAATTAAAGGTGAATAATAGTTTAATTATTTGACTAAATACCTCAAACAAATAATAATAAAACCTATTAATATTTATCTGGTAAACAGATTGATCCATTAAAACCAGCTATAAAGTGGGAAAATTATGTCAAAGCATCACTTTGAATTGAATAACCTTTCAAATATAAAAATCAATTATGCCGTTCAGGTACTTATATTTAATTGATTAATTAAGGTGAAATAGTATCTAGATAAAAAAAAAAATATATATAAAACTGATTATAATATATCAGTAAATTTTCATAAAACTAAAAAATTATTTCTTCAATATATTTATACTTCGATTTTTTACAACTCAATGGCCGTAGGTATTGAATTCTGAAGAAAGAAGAACTATAATTGTTTTATAGATTCTGAAAAACTGATAAAATTTACAAACATTATAAATTAATTATTTGATGTGTTTAATTTAATTATATCTTTAATCATGGTTGAAAGTGAACTGTATCATCAAAATATTAATGACTTCAAAATATGTGTTACATACGTAAAATATCACATGCATCTATTGCAATTGTTTTATTCACATTTTATTTCGATAGTATATTACTATATAAAGATATTCAAGTGTAATTTAATGACATATTCACTGTTTTACACAAATACAGACTGCTGCCAGTGGGCAACACCATGCATCATAGGGTGAAATATATATATATGAATATTTTTGTCATACAATGTTTAAAAAAAAAATCCTATGGATGTATACATATGTATTGAAATAATATCAATTAAATAAATAAAAAGCATTCACTTGTATTATAATACTTATAACGTTGATTAAGTATGACTAATTCAGTCCCTAAAATATCCAAATTTTTGTACTACACACTTTCCCAAATTGGTCAAATCTTAATTAAAAATTAATTATTGCAGTGCTACATGCAGGTTGATTCTAGATATATACTAGTATACTACCACAGTCAGGGTTGCATTAAATAAACAGTTTTTTTAAAAAAAAAAAAAACGTTTTTTTTTTAAATGTTTTTTATTAATGTGTTTAAAACGTTTTAAATGATGTTTTTTTTTTTGTTTAAAACGTTTTTATTTTTTTTTAACATTGTTTTAAACGCCATTTTTTGTTAAAATTTTTTTTTTTGCATGGAACATACATTTCGTCTAAACTATAAACAACTTATAAGTTATTTTCATACTTAAACAAAATGCAATAATAAAGAAACATTTAATATTCTTATCAATTCTGCATAGTTCATCCGAATAATATCTGTCGAAAATCAAGTTATAAGTTACATAAAATAAAATATTTTGTTATTTTTTTTTTTGTTTTAAATAAAACGTTTAAAACAAATCTACTTGTTTAAAACATTTTGCAACCCTGACCACAGTACATTACACAGTACACCGTTCACTACCGACCAAACTGATAAAAATAAATATAGCTATAATTATTCTCTCAATAACAATGAAAAATAATATCTATAATAAAAGTATGATACGTAAAAACACAAAATATTGTTTAATATGTGTCTGTGTAGAATTTGGGTAATAATTAAAATATTGTTTGGCGAAAATTATAATCCAAACAGATTTGTGAAGCTATAAAATTATACATTACAATATTTTAAATATTTAATTTAAATAACATACTGCACCTTTCGTACTACACAAAGTGTGTCGTACTATACACTATTAAGGGATTGGCTTAATTAATACTTGTAGTTAGTACATACAATCCAATATGTGCTGCATATGAGTGACAAATAATTTAAAAATTAATATATTCAATTTATTTGGCAAAAATGCTTGGTTGCAACTTGTAGAAAAAATGGATGGATATATTGACTTTAAATATCATAGTATTTATGCATTGTTATTGAAATACTCAAATACAGGCTCCAGAGCTCATTAAACCAAGATGCGGGACAAATCGAATAAAAACAAGACTGTCCCGTTAAATAAGGGACGGATGGCAATCCCGGCTTAATTGTATTATTATAGTGTATTATTATATTGTAATTTGTATATAAATATATATACAGTGAAACCTCTATATAGTGGACAGCCACGGGGAATTAAAAATTGTCCACTATAGGGAGACACTATAGGAAATGGGCTATATGTACACTGTATACATATGAACATATACATTGGAATATTAATTTATTATTTATTATATATATTATAATATAAATATGTATGTATATGTATATGTATGTATGTATGTAAGTCCGTGTGAACGATGATTCAGAGACCAGTCCCTTACTTGCACTGTAGTGAAACCCACCCTGGGCTGACTCACGCAGTGCACGTATACGGATAACCCGAACCAGTCGAACGGTTTATGTGGTGACCAATGGTGCAATAGTTGGACTTATTCCGGCATTGTATCGGCTGCCACAATCACACCTCGGCCCCCTCTTTCCCATCGTCGCGCAACCGTCCGTTGTCTTCTTTTGGTTTTATTTTATTGTACGTTTTTAAACAGTGTGTTTCAAATTCAAAGTAATAAACTAATTCATTATCATTTCGATAAACTTTGTTCTTTCCTTTTTATTCTTTTTGTTAATAAAACACCCACAACATACAGTTCAAATTGTAATTTTTCGAATAGGGAAACCAATAGGATAAGATAAAATATGAACGAATATATAACAGATAAATATAGTGTTTTTAATATGTACGTTTTCGATATGTACATTTATTGTGTCCATTTATGAGAGGTAATTTTTAATTTGGTACCAGTTTATTGTGTCCACGTCCACTATTAGGAGTGTCCACTACTAAGAGGTTATAACTCCTATTATGCGCATACATTTTTACCGGGGAATTTAGAAGTGTCCACTATTGGGAAGGGTCCACTATTGAGAGGTGTCCATTAATAGAGGTTTCACTGTATACGTACGAATTATATTATTACCTAGGTATTCTTGTAATAAATCATATTGTACATTTCAAACATGATTTTCGAGTAAAAATCCATGTCAATGGATAGTCATAATTAGTTTCATAATAATATGAGATATCGATTGGAGGATAATGATTTAAGTGAACAATGAAATTTATTTATTTATTTTGCATATGACTTATCGGCTTAGTTATAAATATAAATGTTAGTTAAATACAATAAAGTAGACATAGATACATTTAACTATGTTAAATGAGTAAGAAATTATAACAATAAATAGGTATTAGATAAATTTAAGCTTAACAATGAAATGTGAACTATGAACTTGTGAGTCAACCTGAGACTCCGAATCTTCGAGAATTGAGAACTGAAAATAGAAAATTGAGTTGAGAATTGACATTCGAGATTTTATTCAGATTCAAACAATAAAGTGATAGCCACCTGTTCGGGAAACAGGGGGACTGCGGGTCAGGGTTAATTCGGAATGATAAAAACACATTAAACTACGGAAATATGCATATATTTATTAGATGTCGGTTTACGGTTGCCCGGAGGACACGGTGACGGAGACAGTGTCACCGGTCGCTTAGCAATAGTTACAACAATCGTACGGAGGTACACGGTGATGTAACGGCGTCACCGGACCCTTACACAAATATAACGACTATTTAATGAAAAAGCTTCAGCTGAGCTCTCGGACAGGCCGCCGTCGCGGTCCACACCGGTGCTGTGGGCACGAGGCACAGTGTGACTAATCCAGAGCACACAGTGCCTCGCCCCCTTCAATGACATCGAAAATTACCGGGTGCTAACATTCGGCTTTCCTGGCCTGTGGGATCGCCCTCGATCCCGAGCTTCCGGAATAACAATTACATTATTTTTTTTTTAACAAATAAATTTTACAACGGTGTTACAGGATAATTTTACAGTGTAACAAAAAAAAAAATTACAAACAGTGTAACAAAATAAATTTTACATCGGTGTTACAGAATAATTTTACAGTGTAACAAAAATAAATTTTACAAACAGTGTAACGAAATAAATAAACCTATACCTCACCCAGGTGATAGTCGTCGAAGTGGGCAGGACGCCTACTGGACCGAATGGGTCTGACAATCCCTACGACGGCTATTGGAGAGCGAGTTTCCTCGTCCTCCTGTCGGACATTGTCTGGTGGGTCCTCTTCAACCTCGCGATGGATTTTCCAGGACTATAGCTGAGACACATGGGTCGTCGTCGCGTAAACCTCATGACTATCGGTAGCCAGTTCTACCACTCTGTATGTGTCACCTGGCAATACCTCCATGACTTGCAGGGGTCGTTCTCGATATTTTGCTTGCAACCTGGAGTTTTGATCAGGCCGCGATGCTCGCATCATCACAACAATCTCCCCTACATATTTCATATTTCACCCCCTGGTGGTGACGCTGATCGTACGAAGCCTTCATACGCGACTGACTTTGCGCGATCGCGCAACGTGCATGATCTTGAAGTTCGTGCGGATCTGTCCAATCGTCACGGGTGCAGCTGTGATCTAACAGAACGCCACCATGATACCGTGGACTGTATACATGTAACAGTTCAAACGGTGACTTGTTCACCGCCGAGTTGAGGTGCCTTCGATTTCTGGCAGGTAAACGTCCCAACGTTGTTGATCGTTGGTCATCATGCTGAGTAGTGGTAATATCGTCCTGTTCGCCCTTTCCTCTTGCCCGTTCGCCTGTGAGTGCCGGGTGGAATTGAGGATGTGGCTGATCCCACGTTGTCGACAGAAAACCTCAAACGACCTACTGGTAAAACAAGTACCCCGATCGCTGATGATACGGTGAGGAACTCCACGTGTATCACAAAACTTGATTAGACGTTTTACACCATCGGCATCAGTGGACCGGCACGCATACAGATGAGTATACTTAGTCATGTTGTCGACCAAAACTAGTATGTATCGGTTTCCCGCTGAACTGATTTCAAAGGGTCCCAGATGGTCGACATGAACAACCTCAAATGGTCGTTTTCCCGCTGGGATGGGGTGGAGGAGTCCCGGTTTCTTACCGGCTGGCCGTTTGTGGGTCAGACAATCTAAGCACATGTGTATGTGTTGTCTGATGTACCGTTTCATACCGGTAAACCAGAAATCCTGTGTTATCTTCGCCACCGTGCGATCCTGTGAGAAATGACCCCCATAGTCATGAGCTCCGATAACTATCCCCTTTCTCATATTTTTGGGGATGACGAGTAATGGATGGCCTGTATATCTTCGGTATAAGATGCCGTCGTGTACCTCGTACTGCTCGACAACGCGTTTCTCATGATCAGTGAGAGTACCGGAACGCGTGATCAACTCAATGAGCTCTTTGGTGGCGCTATCCGCCTGTTGCATGAAACGCACCCGGTCGCATATTTTGCAAATGTAGGTACACTCAGAACCGGGTTGCTCTGAATGGTCCAATTTGAATTGCCGCTATTATTATTATTATTATTATTATTATTTTAATTAAGTATCTAATAATAATAATAATAATACAGTATTCATGAAGATACTCGTATATACTGTTATACTGGCAGTACTTATATTTTATACACCCATATTTTAATTATTTAATGATGAGAACGTTATAGGAATACGGCTTCAATAACAACGATTATTAGCCTAGTATTATTTACGAACTAAAGTAACTTATTTAATAATTGAATAATATAAAAAAAGAAATCCAATTTGAAAATAGGAATTGTAATTCGCTTTTCAATATATACTATTATAATATATTATGTATTATAATATAATATGGTTAAATGGTTAATTATATTGTTAATTATATTTTATAATATGATAATATTATTAATAACTTTTAATTTTTAAATTACAGTATAAGAAAAAAAAGCAAAACGTTATTATTTATTATTATTAATGGTGAAGATAAACGTAATATAAATACATCTTTATAGGTAAATTATTCAGTTTTTTTTAGTGTATTCGTATTTATTTAGTTTTTCTAACTAGGTAATTGGATTTATTTTTTTATATTATTCAATTATTATATAAGTTACTTTATTTCGTTGTTATTGAAACCGTATTCCTGTAACGTTCTATGACGTAAATTATTGATAGGTAATATAATAATAATATTAATAATGATAGCGGCAATTCAAGTTGGACCAATCAGAGCAACCTGGTTCTGAGTGTACCTACATTTGCAAAATACGCCACCCGGTCGGTCGCGGACATGGCGACGAATACGTCCAGTCGTTCGACAAGCTCGATGTCAACGGAGATATAGGGGGCGCCTGTGGACGGTGGCTCAACTCGACTCAGGGCGTCCACATGAGCTATCCGCGTACCTGGCCGGAATTTTATGTCAAAATCAAATTGTTGTAAAACCTCAATCCAACGGGCATCTGCGGATTTACAGTCTTCTGTAAATTTAGATAGATCAGCGATTGGCAGTCGGTGACAACAGTGAAACGTTACGTTAAGTAGATACGGGCGCAGACGGTTTAAAGACCAAACTACTGCGAACAATTCAAGGAGACTGCTCTGGTATCTTGACTCCGCGTCAGTGGTCTTCTTGCTCACCGCATATACCATGTGTAAATTTGTACTGGTTGGGCCCTGTAAAGTATACCAGACAATGCCACTGAGCTCACATCAGCATGCACATGGGTGACGGGGGCTTTCGAATCGAACATGCGGACTATTGGCTTTCGGCACAACAGTTTCTTAAGTGTGTCAAATGAGTTCTGCTGTACTTCGGCCCAACTAAAAGGCGTGTCCTTACCGGTAAGCTGAGTCAGCTGGGCTGCTAACTTAGCATAATTAACAATAAACCGCCGGAAGTAGCCCGCTAAGCCCAGGAACCAGCGCACTTCGTGGACGTCTCGTGGCAGCGGAAAATTTCTAATAACGTTCACCTTCGGCCCCGGTCGGATCTCACCGCTCGATATCGTAAAACCGAGAAAATCCAGCTGTCTGGCGCCAAAAGTACATTTTGTAGGCTTAAGTGTGAGATTCGCGGAACGTAGGGATTCAAAAACAAGTCGCATCACGTGGAACATGTGTTCCCAGTCTTGCGACGGAATAATGTCATCCAGGTATATATGTATATCACCGGCGTCTTTAAGTTCTTTAAACACGAGATTCATTACCTTTTGAAACATGCCCGGTGCCCCTCTTAGGCCAAAGGGCATACGCTCAAATTTCGCTGTAGTCTCCTCGGTAACGAAAGCAGTTTTCTCTTTCGCTTCGTCACTAAGCGGTATCTGTAGGAATCCGTTCGAGAGGTCCAACGTGGAAAATCCAACGAGGTGGCTGAGCAGCTCATCAATTTCCGGCATTGAGTACGGTTGATCCACAGTCTGTTGATTCAATCGCCGAAAATCAACACACAACCGCTTCTCATCCGTTCCCTGGAACGTTCTTTGGAAGAGTTGAGAGTCGATTCACTGATTCAACTCGTTAAACTGACCCAAGTTGAAAAATTCGATTCACCAAAATGAATTGAAATTCCCATCCCTATATGTTATCCTATGCTACCAATAAAAAGTGCCAGCGCCACTACGCCAGTTCCGAAATTAATCCATAATAAGAACGTGTTTTTTCATCGAGAGGTGCCTGTTCTAAGACCATGATAGTAACTTTATTCCTTATCACTAGTCAGTAATCTAATTTATTATCAATACAATATAAAATATTCTTAACAGTATTGAGAATTGAATTATTTTCAAATTATATTTTATATTCTTATATTTGTTTAAATCTCTTACGTTATATTTTGAATGTAGTTCTTTAACATTTTATATGTAACTTATAAACTGTCTTTCTTCATAAATTGTAATTACTAACTTTAATATTATTACTTTTTCAATATAATTTCCTGATCAAACTGCTTAATGTTTCTTTGTCTGTCTACTGTGAAATTTAACTCACGTTTATTATTGATCATTTTGGCCTTGCTGATCATAACACCATTGATCGGTCATTATTATCTTTCAAAGGTTATTGTTCAATTTAAAGTACACTAAGTATATATTATTTCAAATAAATATATTTGTAATATACTTTCCAGGAAGAAAAAGATGGATTTGAAAATTCTTATAATACACATTCAAAAGTTGAAGCTTATGAAGATTATGGAGTTCTTAGAGCTACCGACCTAAAACATAGAATAGCTGAACTAATTAGAATTAAAAGTATTATAAACTACACTTGGGTAAAGTAAGAAATATGCATTTATCTATCATGAATAATTATTTTGTTTTAGACTCTGTAAATAATGAGTTAAGGAATATTGAGGGCAAACGACAAAAACTTTTAAGTGAACTCTCTCTAAACCATAAAAAAATTGAAGATGCCAAAATAGAGCTCATACGACAAGAAGCCGAGTTAGAAAAACTTAAAATTTCTGTTAAACAAGTGATAATTCAATTAAAAAATATAATTAAAATTGTATAATTTAATTTTTCTAAGAATAAATATTAGTTATTATGATATTTTAGGCTCAAGTTGCAGAAAATGAAGCTGTTGCACAGAATTCTCCTCGTCTTGCTCCACCAACTATTATATTACCTGCAAACCCTCCATCATTCATACCTTTGGATAAGACTCATTCTTATAAGTGTCATAATATGAAAAATTGTTTTGATTATTCCAGATGTTCTTTAACATCAGGATTTCCATTTTATTTTTACCATTCTGAAGAATTTCCTGAATTAGTTTCTACTTCATTAAATAAAATTGTCTTTCAAGTTTTACGCTACAATCCACATTTTACCAATAGTTCAAATAAAGCTTGTATCTATGTAGCACTAATTGGTGAAACTGATAATTCTATTAACACAACTCAATTAAATCGCCTTCCATACTGGGGGGGTGATGGTAGAAATCATATTCTATTTTATTTAAGTAAAAATATGTATAATAAACCAAATTTTGATCAAAATATAAATTTTGGACGTGCCATAATTGCTCAATCATTTTGGAATGAAAACAATTTTCGTTTAGGCCATGATATATTATTACCAACTAGTTTTGGACCTCCTGGCGGAGAAGTTTGGATGGATTCTCCATACATGTTACCAGCAAGAAGAAAATATCTTTTGTCTTTTGAAGGATATAAAAATGTAAATTCATCGAATAACGAACAAAGCTTTGGTAAATTATATATTTATTTATATTTAAATGGTTATTATTTTTCAATTAACTTTATTTTTAGTCGAAATGATACAAAAATTTATAACACAAACAACCATTGATCAATTTTACATAAAAATTGATTGTGAAAATAAAAGAATTTATAGTAATGTATTTGATTGGTGCTTGTGTGGCAATGAAATTAAACGCAAAGAATTCCTTACTCAGTCTACTTTTACTTTGGTCCCTGCGCCTCTAGATATTGATGTGATATCAACAGTAATGATGCAAACTCGAATTTATGAATCACTAAAATTTGGTGCAATTCCAGTATTTTTAGAACATGACAGAATTGGATTACCTTTTGATGAAGTAAAATTAGTTTATAATGTATAAAATTCTAAATATCTAATAAAAAACTGTAATTAAATATATATTAGGTAATTGATTGGTGTAGAGCTGCTGTATGCATAGTAGGAGAAAGAGTTCCAGAACTGCATTGGTTGTTAAGGACTATCCCTGATAATGATATTCTGATGATGAGAAGACAAGGTAGAATGCTGTACGAAAAATATTTTGGAACTATTCAATCTATTTTAGACACTACTCTTGCTCTAATACGCAATAGAATTGGTATACCACCATTGCCAGTGATTGATGTACCATCACCTAGTATATTCAGTGAACATTTTAAAGTGGGTTTAAATGTAACTAAAAAATAAATTTTGTTTTGATATCAATATTTAATTTAGCCGATTAAAATGGATCCTATTATTCCGGATGCTGAACCAGAAGAAAGCTTAGGTCCTTTGGAGCCACCATTTAACTCTCCAGTTTTTAAAAGAAATTACACAGTAATGAATGTTCAAGGTTATGAATTATGGAATAGTTGGGGTGATCCATTTAAACTTTACCCTCATACACCTTTTGACCCATTGCTACCATCAGATGCAAAATTTATTGGTTAGTGAAAAAACATTTTGAGTTAATTGCTTATTATTTTTTAAAACCTAAAATATGTTGTCTTTTGTGTAGGATCTGGTAAAGGTTTTCGGCCAGTAAACAATGGAGCAGGTGGTGCAGGTAAAGAATTTTGTCAGAGTCTTGGAGGCAACTCACCACGCGAACAGTTTACTATTGTAATACTCACTTACGAACGAGACCAAGTAATTACAATATAATATGATTCATTTCTATTTTATTAGTTTTTAAAATTTGGAATAGTTATTTATTTTTTATGTTTTACTAGGTACTTATGAATTCTCTTAGTAGGTTAAATGGTTTACCTTATTTAAATAAAGTACTTGTTGTGTGGAATTCTCCTAAACCACCTCTCGAAGACTTACGATGGCCTGAAATTGGCGTACCTATACATGTTGGTATTTATTTTATTTTATTTTTACAACACTTTATATTTACATTATATGGACTTTTTCTATGTAGGTCATTCAGGCAGCTAAAAATAGTCTTAATAATAGATTTTTACCATATGAAGCAATCGAAACTGAAGCTGTATTATCAGTTGATGATGATGCTCATTTAAGACATGATGAAATCATGTTTGGATTTAGGTAAATTTTATATATTTTTTTCATCTTGTATAATTTATGTAAGTTATTTATTTATATTAACATATTATTAAGGGTTTGGAGAGAACAGCGAGACAGAGTTGTAGGTTTTCCAGGACGATTTCATGCATTAGATCTTAATCATGGTGGATGGCTTTACAATTCAAATTATAGTTGTGAATTATCAATGGTTTTAACAGGCGCTGCATTTATACATAAATATTATTTATATTTGTATTCCTATTGGTTACCTCAAGCTATTAGAGACAAAGTAGATCAGTATATGAACTGTGAAGATATAGCAATGAATTTCTTAGTGTCACATGTCACTAACAAACCTCCTGTTAAGGTAGCTGTAGATACAAATTCAAAATTTGACATTATAATAATATGTATTTATATATCAACTTTAGGTAACTTCTAGATGGACTTTTCGCTGCCCAGGGTGCCCAGTGTCATTGTCTGAAGATGAAACTCATTTCCTAGAACGGCATAAATGTATAAACTTTTTTACTCAGGTAAAATATATTATTCTTATATTTAAATAAGTTATGATATTCATGTGTACATATTTAAACTATCTATCAATTCATATCAAAACATAATTTTTACTAATTTTTATGATTAAATATGTATTATGTTTTAGATATTTGGATATACACCTCTTTTAAATACACAGTTTCGAGTAGATTCTATACTATTCAAAACACGAATACCACATGATAAACAAAAATGTTTTAAATTTATTTAAAATTTATAACAATAAGATCCAGGATTTATTTAGTCTGCATTCCTGACCGTTTGTAACTGTTTATATGAAGAAACAAGACTGATAATTTTAAATTTGACTAAAAAAATATAGTAGACATTTCTTTTGTATAAGTATAATCATGATTTATGTAAAAGATAGACTTTATTAGGTGAACACATTTAATAGCAGTAAAGCTTGCATATGGTTGCCTAGTTACCATGTCATAACAATACATGCACTCTTTTCTAGTTCTGTATTGACTATTTTACTATTGTTTTTGAATATTATAGTTATTATTATTATTATTTATTATTATCTTTAAATTTATAATATAATTGTATTGAAGTAATGTAATTTATAATAAAAAACAATAATCATGGTAAATTGTTCATTATTACCTAATTACTTTTAAAAATTCCTATTTTTAATTTTATGTCAAAAACTATTATTTACAATAAATAAATAAATAAATAAATATAAGCTTAGCTTGGAGTATTATTATATTTGGAAAATACTACCAGTTTTTAATTAAAAATTCATCATCAAGTATATAAAAAGTTTAGAAAAATAAATATGCATTAATATGTAAAAATAAATTTTCAACTTAATGAGTTACTAAGCTTCTATTTATTTATTTATTTATATATTAATTCATGAATATTAATCATTTTTTTTTGTTTTTTTTTTTTTTTGTATAATTTTCAGGAGAGTAATATTTCTGTGAATGAACACCATAAAAATGTTATTAAAACTTATGTTGAATTTATGTCTCACCAAAAAAATCAATCTATTATAGTGATTAATAAAATGTTTGAAGATATTTTTAAAACAAAGTACTAATCTGTAACAGATTTTTAATTAAAAATTTATTTGTTCTAAATCAATATTTTTTTAAAAGTTTGTTAGATGAAACTTTCACAAAAGAAGAAGTAAAAAATATTTTAAATAATTTAGAAAAATTACTGACAAATGAAATAAAATGTGAATTATCTGCATTTACTAACACTAATCTTTTAATGATGTATCAATTTTTTCAACAAGCTGAAAAGTGGCATCTGAGACTCAATGCAGATATATCAGAAATGCAAAATAAGTATAAAATAAATTTTAAATTTAGTTGTTTGAAATTCTGAATAAAAATTGTGGATTTATAGAGAATTATTGTTGAAGATGGAAAAAATTGAAACTAGTTATGATATAATGAACCGTACATTAGAAAAAAAGAAGCTTTTACCAATTACTGATCACATCACCAATGATTTTGCAGAAATGCTACAAAAAAGATTAGAACAACTGGAAAGTCATAATTCTAAACTGAAAACAGATTTGAAACTTTTGGAAGACAATGTAAAATGTTTTATTTGTAATAAAAAAAATTAAAAAAAATTAAATTTATGAACATGTTTTAGTGTAATAAATTAAATAACGAAAATCAAACACTAAAATTACAAATTGAAGAACAAGGAAACCAAATAAACTATCAGAAAAGTGTAGTTGAATGTGAAGTTCAAACTGAGAATATTTTTTATGTAAGTAAATTTATATGAAAAAAAAATTATTTAACTCTTAGAATGTTAAATAAAATGTACTTACATTTAGGGGAAAACAAATGATCATGAAGAATGTAAAATTACTTTAAATAAGTTAGAAAATGAATTAATAATAGTGCAATCACAATTAACATTGTCAAATTTGGTAAGTTTATTATACATACAATTATACAGTATAAAAATCAGATTCTGATAAATAATGTTAATTGATTAAATACATTTTTACTTTTGTACATTGCAAATTATAGCTATGTTATTTTTAATCATTCAAATTCATTAACGTATCATTATACGTTTTTACTTACTTTGAATGCTATTCATTCATAAATATTTAATTTTTTATTCTGAGGCACATTAGTTTTCAGAACATTTTTCATAAGTAGGCATTAAATATCAAACTAGTTACCAATTATTTATAAGCACTTAAGTTTAAACTTAAAATATCAAATTATTGAAGAAATATATTAACAATTCATAGGATATTTTTCCTGCAACTCCGTTTAAATATTAAACAATTTAAATTATTATTGTAATATGCTGTGTACTTTTTATCAAAATGATTCTAGTAAATGTATAACATATATTTTTAAAAA
Source organism: Sipha maydis (assembly GCA_034509805.1). Taxonomy (NCBI): domain Eukaryota; kingdom Metazoa; phylum Arthropoda; class Insecta; order Hemiptera; family Aphididae; genus Sipha; species Sipha maydis. The sequence goes on along the minus strand of JASXSY010000625.1, from coordinate 126,900 downwards.
TATAACATGTAGAGTACTTATGACATTTGATCACTGGTTATTACATGAGTTAGTATAAGTTGTGCAGTTATTTTTCAATCTATTGCAACAAAGGCAAATATTATAATCATTGTATAATACTGTAAATTACTTAAATCTTCAATATAATAGTACTTAAATAGTAAATTATTCAATAGACTGATGAAGTTTTTTTTTAAGGAATTGGAAAGAAAATTTAATGATACTGCAGCATACAATAATATGAAGAATATAATAACAAAAAAAAATGAACAGGTTCGCAGCCTGAGAGATCGTTTGCTCATTTATGAAAAAGAAGACAGCGAAGAAATTGTTTGATTTTAATTTAAATTAGTTATGAATGCAATAGTTTATAATATATGGTATATATTTAGTTAGGAAACAACCATATGCAGACAATTAAAGTCTAATTATTAATTAAATATTTAGGTATCAATATATAAATTAACAACATAATATTAAGTTATCAAGACAATTTATGTAATTATTTATGTGTTAAAAATATAAAATTTTTAACATAAAAATTCAACTTCCAATACTGTTGGTTCGTTACTAGGTTTGTACCAGGAAATCTGGCCTTTTTTAGTAGTTACATTATATAATTTATATTGTACGTTCCTTATTTTGACATTTAAGTGTGTATTCTGTGAGTTTCCTCATTTAGATTTATTAAAAAAAAAAATCATTGAACAATTAATGTTATAACTACCATTCGAAATTGATTACAATTATTTAATTCCATAATCAACAAAATCTTTAGTTTAGAGTTTTTGTAGGTTGTCACAATCGATAAAAAAAAAAAAAAAGTCGCTGAGCAAAAATCTAATTTATATACACGCATGTTATGCTTTCTTTGTTTCTTTTATTTAATACATTAATAAGTAATAATGATTCTATTTTACAATTTTACATAACAAGTATTTTAATATATTTTTTTTATCAATTACTATGATAGCATCTGATAAAGCCGTATTTTTGTCTTTTTACTAGCGTTGTATTTGGTTTTCACTATTATTTATTTGTCTTTCTCTTATTGATCACTTCCATCCAGAAGTCCTCTGTCGCTCGTGTTTTTTCTCTTATTACTCTTGTGAATTTTCCAGATGTGGTTGGGAATCGGATGCTTACTGCCTTGTTTTTGAACTAGTTTGCGATCCTACGCAGGGCCGTCCCGAGAGACAAATCATGGGGGGGGCTTGATTCATAAATTTTCCAACTCCAAAAAAATTTTCTCGCTCCGCTCGAATTAATAATAAAGTAATAACATAAATCTCATTAACATAGGTATACATATAAATGTTTAGGATTTATAGCCATTTATCCATAAATATACAGTGGATAATTTTTGGTACTGGGTCGGTACATACAACCTACTCAAGTACATAGCAGGAGGTACATGAGGTTAAATAAAAAGCTTATAACATATGAGTATGAGTATTATTAATAATAAATATGTTTGTATTAAAATAATATACAATTTTTAAAATCAAATTCGTCTTTGTTTGATATTAGACCACTATGTAGCTATTTTGTTAACTAACATCAACTTCATCCAAAATGTCTTTTTCAATACCCAACAGCATTAACGAATCTAACCTATTATCTGTCATTGTTGACCTTAAGTGGTTTTTGATAAATTTGAGTTTGAGTTTATTCAAATTTCGTGCAACTGCACTTTCAAATGGGCGGGACCCGTTTCGCCCGGGTACACGTTTCGCCCAAATTTTGTTTCTATATGATTCCCGTTTCGCCCAGAGTAGTTTAAACCAATTTAAAATTAAGTTGGCAATGATTATAATATTTTAATATTTGCGAATCATTTAGCGTTATCCAGAAAACACCACGAAGAGGCGATACTCTTAGTTTTCCAAAAAAATTTTTTTTAACATTTAACAAATTTAAAATGTAGTTCACCGATTTTTGTTTTGTCTAGGTAGTGTGCATTTTATAAAAACAAATTGTTTTAGTTGACCATGACGAAAATGACCAACACTGTCTAACGCAGTGTTGCTCTTTTGGTGTGAAATCGGCCTAAATGATGTCATTGAAAACTAGATAATTTTAGGAAGCCGATTCTTTCGCTGCGCACGGGGATTTGCGTCACTGAATTCAGACCATACTGTATTAATATTAAAACTGTAAACAATAAAAAAAAAAAGAACAATACGATATTTTTGGCTCCCCGTAATTTTAAAAGTAAATAAAAAAACTATAAATATTAATGATTATTGTCAAAGACTTAAAGGGAGGCACGACATGCAAGAGAGCTTCCCTGGATTTAATCATTGGCTTTCTACAAGTATTAAATGTGCATTGTGACACGGCCCCAGTGCCTAGTCCTCTCTCTCAACCGTACACACTGCCACTCTGGCCTAAAAGGGGAGAATATCGAGAATAATGTTAGATTCGCGGTGGCTCAGTGTTACGCGCCCGGCATTCCGGCGCGTGGAGTCGCGGGTTCAAAACCCGTACCGTGCTAATTTTTTCATTACTTTCTCGATATCTCTCCCCGGACCGGCCACAACAACTGTGGCCGCGTCAATTGTCCTCCTAAACTTGGGTTTGCCCCACCTGATGATTTGGTCAAGCTATAGGCTTGTCCCAAGATAGATAAATCCATAACATATATGAATTATATGTTGTTTAATACGGATGTATTAATAAATTATAATATGTATGTAAAAAGTACATCGATAAAAATCTGATAGTAATATTAATAATAATCTCACTAGGATGTGGCTGACGATTTATTTTAAAATATAATTAATGATTGTTAAATTAAACTTTAAAACTAATTTAAAATATTCAGAAACGATTGGTTTTTTGCTTTTGAACTTTTTTAATTTGTATACCTAACGAATACAAATTATACCAACCACATGTCACCATTAACTACAACAAAATACGCTGAGAGAGTGGTAATTTTTTTTATTCAAACTATTACTACAGATTATATAAAATAATAATTATTATATGTAACCTCTGTTATTAATTCGCACAATCATATCATTCAAAAAAAAAAGATTGAAAAGATTTAATAAACACCGTACATGGAATTATTAGTGAATTATGGAAAAGAGAGACTATGCTAGAGGAGTGGAATACGGCAATACTATGTCCTATTTTCAAGAAGGGAGATCCAATGTTAGTTTCAAATTATAAAGGTATATCATTATTAGACACAGGATATAAAGTATTTACATTACTGCTGCTGGAACGAATAAACCCATATGCAACTAGGCGCGGATCCAGGGGGGGGCGGTAGGGGCGACCCCCCCCCCCCCGTCAGCCGTATCAAAATGTGTTGTATCTTATTTGTTGTACTATAAAATTACATTATTTTGTGTTATACCAATCTAATGTATTGTTAATTGTTATTGTCACAAAGTTTCGTCTTTTATTTTTATAACATAAACATATGAAGTGTCGATAATAATAATATTATTGCGATATTATTTATAATCCGCCCCCCCCCCGTTAAGGTAAGCTGGATCCGCGCCTGTATGCAACAGAGATCGTGGGGGAATACCAGTGCGGATTTAGAAAAGGAAAATCAACAGTCGATCATATCCATATCATCAGACAAATAGCGGAGAAGCACTACGAATACAATAAAGATCTACACCTAGTGTTCATAGATTTTAAGGAAGCTTACGATTCTATTAATAGAAAGGAGTTATGGAAGGTCCTGAGATGTCTAGATATTCCTCAGAAATATATAGATTTAATCAAGATGTGTAATAGTAAGACTAATTTGAAGGTAAAATACCAACAGGAAATGTCAGAAAAGTTCGAAGTAAAATCTGGCCTTCATCAAGGAGATATGCGTTGTCACCGATGTTATTCAACATTGCTTTGGAATGGGTAGTGAGAACAGCAAATAAAACTCGAAAAATGGAAGTAGGTGAAATTGAAACCATCCTTGCTTATTCAGACGATGTGATAATTCTGGGTAATTCTAGAAACGAAGTGAAGCAAACCACAACAACATTTTTAGAAGCAGGCAAAATTATGAGTCTAGAAGTCAATCAAGAGAAAACAAAATACATGTGTATTTCGCGAATGACAGAAATGATTTAAATCTAAAAGTAGATCCTTATATCTTCGAAAAAGTAGAGGCGTTTAAATATTTAGGTATAAACATAAACAGCAAAAACAACGTACATGAAGAAATAAAATAACGGGTAGCTAGCGCGAACCGATGTTATTATAGCCTACTTAAACTATTCAGATCGAAGCTATTATCGAGAGAATCGAAGGTAATTCTATACACAAGTTACTTGAGACCCGTGTTGACATATGGATGTGAGACATGGGCTACTACGAAAGGTGTTTACGCTAAGTTATGTACAACAGAAAGAAAAGTGATCAGAAAAATATTTAGACCCGTTTATAATATAGAAACGAGAACATACGAAAGAAGACATAACAATGACCAACAGAATTTATATGGAAGACCAAATATATTATCATATAGCAGAAGCAAGAGGATAGAATGGGCTGGACATGTTTGGAAGGCAGAGGGGAAAACTATAAAACGAGTTACAGAAGGACGAATTGTGGGGAAAAGACCTGTAAGAAGACCCCAGACAAGATGGAAGGATGTAATAGTAAAAGATCTAAAAATGATCCATGATAACGTAAAAATGGAAGATGCGAATGATAAGGCCCGATGGAGTGAAATAATGGTGGCAGCGATGGACCTACATGGTCCGCTAAGCTGTTAAGAAGAAGAAGAATATCATTCAAAACATCATTCAATTTCTTTATAATCTCTTTTATATTATGTAAATATTTTATAATGATCCGTGGTTGATTTTTTGTATTTATTAGTTATTACAAAATAAAATATCAAAAATTAAAATCGCTTTAAGTTATTAACTTAAATATTCAATAAATTGTTATATATTTTTAATATTGAAAATTATTATTTTTCTTATTTCTAAAAATTATGACTAATCAACGACCTATTGGTGTTGGAAATCTTACTGATTTAACGCAGGACATTTTTGACGAATCCACCACAGATAATAATGTTGGCTTTAAATCATTAGGATTAACAAGTACAAAAATTGAATTAATTTTCATACAAACATTTTTATTGTATTAAATCAGTCTAGTATTTAATTGTAGATTTACCAGTAACATTTGAAGAAGCTCAGCATGAATCAGGTAAGTAAAACAAAGATCACAATTTAGTAGTATATTTTTTTTAAAATACTTCACGTAAAAATAATTTTTCATAATTATTTAAAAAGAAAAAACTGGAATTACTTGTTTTTATTTATATTTTGAGAAATTTTAAATCTAAGATAATTTTACTCGTTGCTTTTATATTGAGCAAACCCCACTTTTTAATTTTTATACGTAAATTGTATGTATTGATTTTTTATTGAAAAGTTTATACCTTCACGTAAGTTATTTACAATTTTTTTATTATTTATTTATGGATATAACAACGAGTTAATCTTCATACATAAATATAGCAATGAAAAAACGTAAATAAAACTATTTTATTACTTTCTTCAGGAACTGGAATATATCAGATTTTATTATTAATAGTATGTGGCATAGTAAATATGTCATGTAGTATATCTACGACAGCTATATCATTAATTACACCTGCAGCCGAAGTAGATTTAAATTTAAATTCGATTACTAAAGGAGTGTTAAATGGAGCACCTTTTTTGGGTAAGACTACTATATACTAGTAGTAGTATACTAGTAGACTACTACTATAGCTATTTAAAACATGAAGTATTAACATTGGGTTAACGTTTTTTCTTTTTTTTTTTTTATTATTATAACATACAAATGGTGAAATATGTATAAATGATAACCTAAACAGTTTTTTTTTTTAGGAATGATGTTTGGTGCATATTTTTGGGGAGTTTGTGGTGATATGAAAGGAAGGCGGTTTGTTATTTTGGCTTCAATGGGAATGGATGCATTGTGCTCTGTTATTTCCTCTTTGACACAGCATGCTTTATATTTTTTCATAATTAGAATAGGAAATGGATTCGCGTAAGTTATTTGAAATACTCAAATTAAATAATGTATGTTTATCTTACAGTTTTTTTTCAAATTCATCAATTTATTCAAAACCCAAAATTATTTTATGATACCACAAACTGAAATATGTTCTTTAAAATAATTTTGAAACAATAATTAAGCTTTTCAATTGTCTACACAAATTAATTTCTCATAATAAAGCTATGAATTAAAAAAAACAATTCTGGGATTATTGGAGGAGTGTATCCTTGTGTAAGCTATACCACTGCCATGTAGTCTTTTACAAGTACTTTATTTTCAGTATAATTGGTGCCACTTGCATGATTTACGTGTACTTTGGAGAATTTTTATCACCCAACAAAAGAGACATTTATTTACTTTCCCTCGAAATATTTTGGGTTTTAGGAATGGTCACTGGACAAGGTAAGCATGTTCATCATTTAAATTACGTTGTCGAAGCTAATTAATTATAATAAAAATATAGAATTTTACTTTTGGAATTAAGTTTTGTTTTTCAAATTCATTCTAACAATGTTGTAATAATGTACTTATTCACACTTCAGCTATAGCTATGGTAATAATTCCTAGCAATCTAGTTTTGCTGTCAAATACTTATATTGTATTCAATGCGTGGAGAGTTTTTATATTTTTATCATCTATACCAAGTTTCATTGGATTCATATTGATTTACTTATACCCAGAATCTCCACGATATCTTATGTATAGAGGTCGTATGATCGAATCAAGAGATATTCTTGAACAGATTTATATCGTAAACAACAAAAATACAGTTGCATCATATCCGGTATTTACAATATATTTATCACATATTTATAGTTTTAATAATTTAATTAGTTTAAATAAATTAACTATTAATTTAAAAAAATTTTGAATAAATTATTAAATTATTTTGTATATTTATAAAATTAAGTTTTTACGGTAGAATTATTGTTTAAATTTAAATGATTAAGTTATTTTTGTAAAAAATTATTGTAGTAAATTATTTTTATTAAGTAGTTAATAATTATCAAATTTAAGGTAGCGAGTTTTACTCAAACCTATTCAGCAATTGGATTTAACAGAGCTTATATTGGTGGAATTCCATTTATGACAAATCTCAAGATAAGATTAATTACTTTAAAAAATGGTCATAAGACTTTATTCACATCTTACGGTCGAAAAATTATTGTCACATGTGTTATTGAGTTTTGTTTAATGGCATCGTAAGTATTTAAAAATGTTTTAAATTCTGAATCATGGAGATTGCTGGTTGTTTTATTTTAATACCTACACATTATTTTTTCATAATAATTATAAATATATTATATAGATATAGTTAAATTAGTGGCGGCTTGTGTGTTCTGGCGATGGAGGTACGACTTTAAATATAATACCCCTAGACATAGGTTTAACAAATTAAATATATTAAAACAATATACTATACACATATTATTTTAAAATTTATATTTTATTTGTCGAAGTATTTTGAACATAGTACCTAAATAAGTATATTACAGTGTATATTATTATATAATTTAAAAATAGCTACTTTACTGAGTTATTTTACGAATAAAATCCATGCGCCTATTTTTCACTGATAAAAAATGGTCCTACTAGTGCAGAGATGGCGAACCTATGACAACGCGCATACTCGTTTAGTGTCACACGAAACTAATAACGAACAAATAATTTTTCGCATAAGTATATTGATTACAAAAATAAAGTATTGGATCGAATATCCGCACTACTGAACAACCATTCTGTGAAACAACTATTATTCTTTATGTTTTCGATTAGAATATCGTATTCAATAAGAACTTAATTAGGTTATAGGTAGGTTTACAAGTGTAAAATTATCTAGCTCACGGCTACATGGTACGGTTTCATTAAACATGTCTTCGTTTGTTACTTTTTATCATTACCTTTGATACTAAATGGAATGTTTTGGAAATTTTCATTATTGGTGAATATTATTTTTATATTTCATTAAAACAAACTGTGTCCTAAATTCGAAGGTTACATGAAATAAAATATTATTTTTTGTAGTATTAACAATGGCAAAAAGTAAAATGGGAGATCATTCCACGAACTATGGACCGTAAAGTGTTATGTTACTTGTTTAATTAAACAGTAGTTAACCGCAGTCTTAATATCAAAAGAAATTTCAAAACAATTCATACGAATATATATGATTATATTATCTTCATCAACTGAAGAAATTGGAATTTCGCAAAAAGTGAAACGTTTTAAAATCAATCAAAAAAAATTCAAAGTTGCGTTAAAACCAAATAATAATTTAACAGCCTCTAGTTTTTTATATTCCACTGTATTGTATAGCATAATAAACCAGTTTCTGATGAAGAATACATAAAAGTTTTTTTAGTGGCATCAAGTACTTTATTTCAAGATTTTACAGATAAAAAATAAATTATGAAACGTATTCAGGATTTTCCTATCAACAGAAATACTGTTAAAGAATGAATTATTTGTATGAGTGATGATAAAATAAATCAGACTCAAACTGATTTAGCTTCAGCAAAATTTTTTTCGATTTGTTTTGATGAAAGGACAGATTTAACTCGCAGGCACTATTAGCAGTTTTTGTTCGATATAGTAGTATTAATATTATGAAAGAAGAACTAATAAAGTTAATATCAAAATCTAGAAATGCAACTGGTCGTGATATTATAAATGAGGTACATAAATTTAAAAATAAATATTCAATATATCATTTCAATAACTGAAGAGTGGGCGGAAATAACGTACCATGTAAAATGTTATTGAATAATATGCTATGAAGCAATCTTTATCTGTTTTAAGAATCGTGAAATTCCTATAATGCTTTTATCGAACACAATCATTGAGTGAACAAACTTACAAATCGGTGATTTTTTAACTATTTAAACGTGCTACGTGTGTAACGTGGCCTTTACTGTTCCTAATAAGTTGACACGACGTGCGACGTGCGGATATCACGACTGTACCTCAACAGTACAGTAACTTTCATAAGTCAATAAAAGGATAATATATTGATAATATTAAAGTATGTAAAAATAATAATATTATTTTTAAAAGAGTAATAAAATACTAAGTTTTATTAATATTAGTACTTTTGAAATAATTTTGTTTAAATTTAATTCATAAACGAAGTTCACAAAATAATAAAATAATGGTCGAGTTATAAAAAAAATAGTCTAATATGTCAGAACGTGCTACGTTCCCGATTATTCGTTTTTAGTTGTTCCTGTAACATTAAATAACCGTATGCGTATGCTCAGACCTCTTTTAATCAGAAATAAATTCTCCACTCTGAACACCAAATTATTAATCTATAAAGCTTTACTCGAACCTATCTGGACGTAAGGCCTTCAACTATGGGTTGCGGCCAAAAAATCCAACACCGATAAAATTCAAACGTTCCAAAATGTCTCTCTCCCACGACTATCTAATGCTCCACTCTACATCTCCAATTTAACACTTCATAATGATCTTCATATGAGAACAATAGTAGAAGAGGCTCGCATCTTTTATACGTGCTTCAATAAACGATTTCAAACTCATCCTAACCCTCTTATAAAAGATCTCTCTAGTCGTACACTCCTAGGAAATCCTAACCGTAGGTTAAAAAGAAAGTGGTACCGCGATTTATAACAAAACTTTAATATTTAATGTCAAAAAAAAAAATAATAATAATAAAAACTGAAAAAATTCACCTAATCAAGAGTCACTAATGGGTGATTGCTTAATCATACCTTTTCGTGCTATATTCTTCTCTCATCAAATAAACTTATTGTGCAATATTGTATAAATTGTTTATGTAATATAAAAATAAATAGATTCCATCACTCCGTTCAGAATCTAAAAAAAAATGAAATAAAGTTATCCCTGTAAAATTTCCGAATTACTATGTAGCACGTTATTCCCGCCCATCCTTCAACTACTGATGGGGTTCCCAAAATGGTTGGTAAATATAATGGACTTATTTTATTTTTTTCCATTGAAATTTTGCATCCTATAATCAATGTTCACTGTTTTATACATTAAGAAGCTTTATGTGCAAAATATTACATGAAATCGCTTCAAAAAGTTATAGAAATTGTTACGAAATTTATCAATTTTATAATGCCTCGTGCTTCAAATAACCGAAAGTTTGCCAAATTATTAGAAGAGATCAAGTCGCAATATTCAGTTCTTAATATGTGTAATAGTGTTTGTTGATTGAGTTGCGGGCAAGTTCTGAATGGATTTATTGAACTACTGAAAGAAGTACGTTTATTTTATGTCTGATAAATATCAAGATTATCTAGAGCTTACTAATTTAAATAGGTTGAATTATTTAATGCTTTTCACAGATTTTACTATAATTTATAATGGATGAAATAAAAACTTTAATGTCAAAGTCAAACAGTTTTAACTATATTTGAAAACATCAATTTTTGAGAAATAAATATAAGTTTTTTGTAAAGATAAAAAGAATGAAAATTTGAAATACTTTTCTTTGTTTAAAAAAAACAATTAATAATCAACGCTAGAATTCTTAACAAATCCACATGATATTAAATTTGATGAACTTGAACTTATGAACTTAATTTTTTTAAGTGGTTAAATATTGAAAACTTATAAATGGAGTTACACTTATTAATTTGAATAATGAGCTAGGAAATAACCAAATCGGTTTTGATGTTAAATCGGAAAGTTTGATTGTTTGATTTTTATTAGGTGGAAAAGTCTTCCAAATTTATTTACATCTATGAAAAAATTAGAACTTTCTTTGTTGACAATGTTTGCATCAACTTATGTATGCGAGCAATTATTTTCTTCAATGAATTTAATGAAATCAACTGTAAGGAATCGTCTTGGAATAGATTTAAGTATACCATGCGTTCAAGTGAAATGAACCAATAACAGTCCGAGGATTGATTTATTTGCCAATAAAATCCAACAATAAATTTCTCGTTAAAATTGTATGCATACAACTTTTATATTTTATTATTTTTTATTTTTTCAAGTTAAAAATTTGTTTAACATACTTATGTGCTATTTATACTTTTAGTGTCTAACATATTTAAATTGTTTAATTATGTAATTTTTGACTTGTTTTTTTATCATTCAAACTATGGATATAACCATTGTTTAGTAGGTATGTTTAACTTGGCTTTTATTTATTATTCCTTCTTCCTGTTTTTACATTATTTTAATCGTTGAGACAATTGTAGTTATATATAAGTTTCTTAAAATAAAAATTAAAAAAAAAAAAAACCAATGTTTAAGTTAAAAAACTATCATCACATTAGTAAACATGCAGGAAAAATTAATTCTAGCTAACATTTTTATTTAACACGTGGGTTCAGAAAATAGAAATACAATTTATAATATCACAAACGATGCTTATTCCAAAACTTCCAAAACACATTTATAAGAATTTAGTTTAAACGTACTGATACACGCAAGCACTTGATTATGAGACTTCACTTATTATACATACACTTATATGTTTAAAAATAATAATTGGCAATAGCGACTGACAACAAACGATGAGTGTGTACGTAAAATAAATTACCAAATAAATAGTAATATACTAATATTTTACTGTATGGACGACACTGCATCGTCCTAAACGCGTGTATAAAGATCGCAGTTTAAACGTACCCGGACTCACACGGTTGCTGCGCCATCGCGTGTTATAATATAGGTACGTGTTCAGAATAGTTCGGACGGCGTTGCCGGTCATCCAAACAATGCTCAGTTCTCGTGTTACATGTGTATATACCTATCTACTACACATTCACATCTGGTAGGGAAACAATGTTCGCACACGACAAAATTTATATAATAAATTTCATAATATAATTTACAATAATTATTATTAATTATAATAATTAATCGAAAAATTCAGTTTAATAAAAGTAATTTTTTAAAAATATACGATTAATTTTCTTTTTTTCGTTAATTTTAGTAGGGGGTGCTACGAGCCGCCTCTGGCTTTAAGGTAAAAAAGTTTCTATGCATAAAATAATTTTTGACAGCAGATTCTATTACAACTATTTCAAGTCAAACTTGTTATTGAAACAAAATAATATTATAGGTTTATACGTACTTATCTAATCCCAGCAATAATTCTTCAATAACAAGACTGCAGTGATCTACTTAATGAGCGATGAATTTATTTTTATCTATATGTGCATTTCAGATATATTGCCGTTCTTTTATGGTTACCAGAACTGTTTTCTAAATACTACGAGTTTAAAAAAACACAATTAGAAGATGCATACATATGCACAGCTTCAGAATGGGTATTGAAAAACCAGAGTAAAGATACAGTTAGAATGGTTTCAGCCGACGCTTATTTTGCAGCTATGCTTGTGTCTCTGTCTACTGTACCCCCCATCATAGTCACCGGAATCTTGATTAAATATGTAAACAAAAAAATTTTGTTATGTAAGTATGTCACGCTTAAAATGTAAAGAAACATTATTTTACAGGTTTATTGGTTAAAAATGTAATGTGTTAAAATTACAGTTACGTACATCTTATTATTTATTTGTTATTAAATTAAGGCTTAAACTTCTATGGTTATTAGGCTGTGCATATTTAAAAAGAGCTAGAAAATTTTGACTTATGAACTAAATTAGGATTTTTTTTAATGTCAAAGTATTATTAAGATTACTTTTTGGTGAACATTTTAGATTCTGAACGGAGTGATGGAATCTATTGGTTCTACAATGATGTGTGTTTTTTTTTATTTTTTATTTTTTTTTTATGTCTGACGACATCTTTTTTGACAGTAAAAATGCTTCGATATACTTAAACAGCAACTTTTCTGAAAGGAAAGTGAATGTAGATGATACTTTGGCAAGTCAAAAATCCAACTTTTTCAATACTTTTTAAAAAAACCGAAAAAACGATAAAAAAATTACGAAAAGACGGGAAATTTTACGCAAAATCACTTTTTTACAAATTACATTTTTTTAAAATGCTCTAACTCAAAAAACCAAAAATCGCAACAACTTGAAATATTCATCAAATCTTTATATTGGCGTTCTTTATACATGGTTTAGTTTTCAAAGTATTTTGACATATTTTGAGTTATTTATAAACAATTTAAATTTTTGATTTTTGTAAAATTTTTGTTGTTAAACATCTTTAAAATTTAATTGGTAGACCGAAAACTTTTTCTGTTCATACTTAAGGTTCAAAATTTAAACACTAGGTTAACTATAAGCTACTTTTCAAAAATCTTTAAAAAAATTTCTACCGGACTTAGAGGAAAAAATTTTATGACTGTATGAAATTTAAATATTTACGAAATTGCATAAAATAGCGATTTATTCTCAAACGATTTTAAATATTTGTTATAATTCAAAAAGTATAATTCGCAGATTTTTGAAATTTTTACCAGCTGTTAAGATTGGCATTTCCTTTATGTCATATTATGTCATATTTTTTTCAAAATATTATATTGATTTTAAGCCACTTATAGGCATTTAAAATATTCGATTTTTTTACATTTTTTTTTTTTTTATAATCGGTGATAAAAAAAATTTGGCTAATGTATAATATTCTAGACTGACAAATGCTCTAACTCGAAAACGAAAAACCGCAACAACTTGAAATTTTCACCAAATCTTTATATTGACGTTTTATATACATGGTTAAGTTTTCAAAGTATTTTGACATATTTTGACTTATTTATAGACATTTTAAATTTTCGATTTTTGTAAAAATTTTTGTTTTTAAACATCTATCAAATTTAATTGGCAGACCGAAAACTCTTGAAAATTTAATACAAGGTTTATAATAAGTTAAACTTATCGTAACTAAAAAATTTTGGAGATGTTGAAATTAATTAATTTATCAATTACATAAATCCATTGTTAATTTTAAAAGTCGCAATCAAGTATCAACGTCAACGTCGTCAACATGTGTAATGACCAACATACATTATACGATATCACATATATAAATATTAAAATTGATTCTATATGTTAATATTAGGTATTATTATAATAACTACATGCATTATTTTTAAATAATTTAACTGTGTCACTGTATGCAACTGCCAACCCATCCTAATTGAAAAATATATTTATCGTTTCAAAATAAAATATACTTTTTACAATATTTATAAATAACAATGTATTATATCCTAGACAAACATATTAACTCCGTTCAGAATCGTTATTCGTATACATTGATATCTATCATTGCATTCAAATTTAACAAATCCATTGTAATAATGACCTATCCTATAAACGAGGTGCACTCCACCCCCAACTGTACAGCAGAGCGAGGCCCATCCGGTTCTTCTTTTTTTACTTTTGTTTTTGCTGAGAGCCTCTTGTATATTCTCTTGCATTCTGATACTCTTTGCAGTCTTAAGATGGATAGGATAGTCTGAAGTTTGCATGTGAGAGGTGGATTTTTATTTATTAGGTATGAATGGATTCCGAAGAAGTGTTTGATTCTAAATCTTGTAATGACGACTTCCTGTCGTCTCATGAAGTGTTGAGAAATGTGCTATTTTTTGATAATTTTCTTGGTCGTTTTTTGGTAAGTTTGTTCTAGGGTAAAATTAAGTCCTAATAATTTTACTATATTATACAAATTTTTTATTTGAAACGAATTTTAATGTTATTAATTGGTAAATCAGTTACCCGCGTAATTTCGATATTAATTTAGCTTGAGCTTAGTTCAGTTTGATGTTGAGAGTTTATTTGTTTGCAGGGAGAAGGTTTTGAAGGACGAAAAGAGTAGGTACTGAGTGAATCACTTAGGATTAGTATATTGTTTGAGCTACTCGTTTTTACGAATATGAATATTTCATAAATGATTTATATTTTTCAAATAATATACTAGTTTTTGAGGGGAGTTAATGTTGTCTTGGATAACTTCAAAGCTTACTTCTTATGTTTTATTTAGATACATCAATAAAAATTATGTTAAAGTAAGAAAATATATTTTCAACTATTTCACAATATTTTGAAATTATAATTTTTGGATTTGTTTCTTATTTATAGTTCAGAGTTTGATTTTCTAAAGGATAATTTTGGATTATAATTATTTTTTATAGATATATAGATATTAAATGAATTGCTCAATAACTGAGAAAATATATTTTTTAGGGATGCAGTGGGTTCTTCACTAAGTTAGCTATATTTATATTTTTGTTATTAAAAATATTTTGGTATCCTAATGATTTGGAGTACTTTTTTTTGTTCCATAATTTAAAATATCTACTCTAAAGCGTTTGAGAGGTAGTTTGCCAGCATAACATAGAATGCTATCTATTAGACTGGTTTTAAATGATTCTTCTGATATGTGTATCCCTTCATTGTATATAAGGTATATTGTTTTAATATTATCTTTAGTTGTGATATATATTTAGGAGCTGTACTATTTTTATGAAATTATAAAGAATTTATAAATCGTTATAGGTTATTTTGAGTAAGTGGCTCATGTGTGGTATGAAAATTCCCCTATGACCTCTCCTTCAGTTAGTGCACTATGTATAATTACTTTATTCAATGGTTAGATTAAACTTGTTTTTAAAAATCTTGTTAAACAAAATATGAAATTTAATTTACTTTATTTAAAGGTATGAGTTGTGGAGTTCCAATTATATCAATGGTATTAATGACAATAACCAAAAATGATTTACAAGCAGAAATAATGTGCTGCATTTTTGAAGGATTTACAACTTTAACCGAACCTATTTTGTTTGTTACGATGGTAGAACTATTTCCTAGTAATGTAAAGTAAGTTATTGTAAAATAACATTTAGTGAATAGTACTAAGTAATCAGATGTTAATTTTATTCAGAGGAGTGGCATTCTCTATGACTGTAATGATTGGTCGCTTAGGTGCTATATTTGGAATAATTGTTTTTGGTATATTGATTGATAAAAATTGTACTTTGACATTTTATCTCATAGCTGTTTTATTATTTAGTAAGTATTAAATTACAGTACATTAAACAGTCTAATAGGATACAAATTTAGATTTTAATATTTCCTCAACTCATTTATACTTAACAAATTACTAATTAACAGAAATTAAAATACCTATTTAATACTAATATTTGTTTATCAGTACAATAAAATCTCAATTGTTTGTCAGCTTCTGTTGAACTTCACCCATTGTCATAATCTCACAACATTGTGTATTATTTAATAGACTCACACCTTTATATCACTAGTCTATAAACAAAGTATGAAAATCTTATAAAAAAAACTGATACCTTCAAATTAATTAATTTTATTATAAAACTAATACATACAATATTAAAATTAATATAAATAAAATATTATGCACAGTTATGTATTTAAAAATGTGTTTCTTCTTTTATCTATCATGTTTGTACTGTTTAAGACTAGTAATTGAGGTTCTATTGTACTTAAATAAAACCCTAATGGTTTGCATGCATTTTATAATATTTAAAACTTGTAGAGCTCTACTTAAAATCCGATAACAAGTTTGAAAGGTCATCCTTACTATGAAATTTAACCATAATTCATATATGGTTTTCGATTAACATGTAGACTATTTTTATTATTTTTTACGTTATAATAGTATGTAAATTATTTGTTTCAGTTGCATTTTTAGCAACAGGATTTTTACCAAAATTGAAAATAGGAGGTAGCCACTAAAGAAAATGTTGTCACCATGTATCACCAAATTATTTAATTTATAAATTAAAACAACTTAGTTGGTGATAAAAAATTAATTAATATTTTTCATTTTGGATTTTGTGAAGCTTTATGAATAATTTTTTATACTTTATTATTTTACTAAATAAAAATTAAAAATTTTTTTTTCAGATATAATGATTTATTTGAACTAATAATCGTAAAAAACATTGTTTTATTATTTGTTTCATTAATGGGTTGTTGTAGATTTATAACAGAAGTAGGAAATTTTTTTTTTTACTTTTGTACAATTATTTGTCAATACACAGATTTTCAAGTCAACATAAGTAATTTGAAAAATTGATCATTACATTTAACATTATACAATTTTATTTCGATTAAAAATAAAACTGAAAATTTGTTTAGCTATCTATCTGAGGTCTTAAATACAGATTTAATTTATGAATTTTCTCACAACTGCACACAAGCATAATAGAAATCAAATAAATAAATAACTTTTTGATCGAATTTGTAAATATTTTTTTTGTAGTGTTTTATATTTATTATTTCAAATTTCAATAGTATTATTTTAATTTTATTAGTTGAAATATATACTGTAGGTAAACACTAGTTTAACACAAAATCAGTTGCAATGACCCTTTAATTATCATTAACAACTTAAAGAAGTTAAGTGAAAATAATATTAATAAAATATAAAAATATTATATAAATTTACATCACAAGCAAAAATATAAATTATTCACTAGTTTCCTCTTCCTTGATCTTTTCAGACTTCTTTTTCTTCTTTTTATGACGATGTCTGGACCCACTCCTACTACGAGACTTGTGTTTCCTAGAACGTTTTTCATGACTACGACTTCTAGAACGATGACGATGAGACCTAATAAAAATTAGTTTTCATTAAAATAATATTACAATTAATTATTAAATAAAAATATATTTAAATAAAAAATTGTCAATTACTTGTGTTTATATTCCCTTTCTTCTTTATAGCTTGTTTCTGGACTTTCAACACCGTCACTAAAATAATTTAAAATATAATTATCAATAATTAGTAAGCAATATAACAATATGATACGTCTTTAATTATTATTTCCATTTATGCTACTATATAATAATAAACAATTAATAAATTACTAACCTCTCTCTGTGTCTACTACGTTCCCTATCTCTATCACGTTCACGTTCACGATCTCTATCACGATCTCTTTCACGGTACCGATTACGACTTTCACGTTCTCGTTCATATGATCGATCTTCTGGTTCTTTTTTAACACGGGAGGCATAATATTCTTTATCTCTTACTAAATCCTATAAAATTTAATTGTTAAAACTACAATTATAGTTTATAATATTATTAGTTAGCTTACAGGTCTCGATTTGTTGTAAGAATCTCCATTTGCAAGTGTAGGAATGTTCTCTATACTTTTAATATTGGAATTCCAACTCTAGTTTATAAAAAATAAAAACATCATAAAAAACAATATGAGGTTACAATTATAAAAAAATATATTAAAATCCTTACAAGTACCAGTTATTTATATTTAAATCAAATTATTTAAGTAAAATGTACTTTAAATATGTAATTACTTGATTCCATTGCATATCTTGAGTGGGTTCAAATGCATTATAATATGGATCTGGTTCGTGTGGATAATAATCTGGTTCATAGTTAATTGGTGGAGGAGCAAATCTAAATAATAAATTACAAAGATTGAGATAAGAGTTTTTGAATTAATTTGAAGTTATACTTACCCTGGGGGTGGTATTGAATTTATGGAACTTGGAATCATTGGTGGAGGTACATCAAAGTTAGTTGGAATTATTGGTGGAGGTACAGACAAATCTGGAGTTGAAAAATGTTTACGGCTGTATTCTCTTCTCTCAGCTGTCATTACCTAAATTCAAATATATAATGAATGAATAAATAAATATAAAAACTTATAATAATATTAAATGTATATTATATAGTTTGTTTCACAAGAAATTTGATTTATAAATAAATAATTTAATATTATATAATGTGTGTTAGTAATACTCCATTACTTTAAATATTTATACATTTAAAAATGATTCATACCCTATACTATCATAAAACTAACTATACATACTTCAATTGTATTTTCCTTAGGAGGAGGATTTGGTGTTTGAAATTTAGGGCTAGATTTAACATCCAAGGTTGGAATCATATTATTATTTGCTGTTGTTGTAGAAGTTTGTTGGTTATGCATAGCCAATGTTGCCATTCCAACTAACGATTCATTACAACGCATTTTCCTTTGACGTTCACAGTATGCTAACCATGTGTTTTCATTAAACCCATAGTTAAAATAATCTACATACAATAAGCAACAAATAATAATAATATATATATATATATTTTTACTTTTCTGCATTTATGTATCATTAATTACTAGGTACTACACTGTTCTTTATTCATAAATACATTTATAAACACTAAATAATGGCAGAGAGTTAAAATAATTAAAAACTAGAGGTTTTATACTTAAAATTATTATCATTCTACAAAAATACAACTAATACTTTAATTTTATTAAAATATTATTTAACCTCTGTAAGTGGTAGTAATTTTATGGTCATAAATGAAGAATAAGTTATGATAAAATAAATAAAATAAATGTCATCATATATCTTACCAGTAATATCTGCACCAGGTTTTAACCAGGGTTTTTCTTCAGTAGTTTCAATAGAATACTCATGAGCAGGAACGCCATTTATAGTGCCCATACTTTCAAAGTCTTCAACATTAAATTTTCCTTGATGCTAAAATTATAAAATACATACATGAGAAATGTAAGAACAAAAAATTATTTTCATTAAATTAATATAAAATCAAGTAGTAGTTATTTTAATTGTGGTAATTTAAAATGTTTGATAACAAAGATGACAGAGAAAAAAAACTTACAAATATATATTCCTTAAAATATAATTAATTTTAATATTTTTCTTCGTCAGATTTGAGTAATCACAATTAACTCCACTAAAGTTTGAATAATTTAAAAAAATTTAATTTTAATGTATTAAAATGTATACTTTTAAAAATATAGTTATTTATCATAATTTTTATTTAAATAAGTAAATATAATTTAACATTTACTACTATTTTGTTTTATAATTATTTGAGACCATTTATATTGGTAAGGTTATATTATACTAGGTGTAGAAAATATAATCAAAAAAAAAAAAAAAATTAACTGTACTTAAATAGTTCATAAGTATTATACAATAACTATTTAATTTACATAAAATTAAATTAATACCTCAATTATTTGGATGTCAAAAATCTGATTATTTAATACAATTAAACATAAGAGTAAGAAAATTGTATGCAACAAATGATAATTAAAAATGTTTGCTTACTTTACTACCAGCTGACATTCCCGGTATATTGGTTAATGTAAGTAAGTTATTCCGTTTTAAATTTATTCCAGCAGTGGATGGACTTGAATTTTGTTGGGAAAGAGATGCCATATTAGTTTCCATTGAAGACAAAGTAAAATTTCCAGCTGCTACAACAATATCATCATCACTATCTTCTTCACTGTCTTCAGAAGATACTTCTTTATCTTCATTGTTTTCTTCAGCAATTTTTCCAAGAACATCAGAGTCTTCTTCAGTTGCAGTTTCTATTGCATTAGTTTCAATTGATTCTTTAAGAGATTCAACTAAAGTTTCAGCTTGAATTCCTGATCCTCCTAAAAATGTTTCTGGACTACGTGGTCGATTAGGATCATCATTATTCAATTCTTTCACAGGAGGAGGCACATCTATGCTTCCTAAAAAAATTTTAAATTATGATAATTTTTATATTAGTAAACAAATACATCTCATAAATGCAATATATTTGTTTTGGGCATTTTAAATTCCAAAAATTATCAAATAATTTTTACTTCATTATTGAAAGTATATCATAAATGTAAAAAAAATTGTATGATTTAATACAAAATATATTTTAAATTTCTAAGATTAATACATACATATATATATATGTAAGGATAATAAGAGATAATAATAATTACAATTTAATAACATTTTTTTAGAAAAATTAATCTTATCATTGGTATATTGATTAATCATCACAACCTAATGGTTTTTTACTCACAAAACTTTATACTAAGTGACAAAACAACTAATATTCTACTTCTAGGAATATTTTTAAAATTAAATGTAAATGGATATAACTATTTTAAACTTGTAATTTTAATAATAAAGAAAAATACTTTTGTTTTCAAACTAAATACGCCATAATCATTGATATTCAATAGCCATAATTCTTATATATAGTTAATTCATAGTTAAAACAATGTTTTAATAATAAATTTGAACTGTTGGAAAAAAAAAAATAACTAGGTACGCAATCATTTTTAGTGTACAATAGTTCTCCATTTATGTAGTGACTTAGAAAGAGTATAATTAACTGTGCACATACTAGTAATACAAATAAGAATGCAAAACTGTGCTTCAAATGTATTTGTACTGGTAAAAAGGGCAATTTTTTTTAGTTTGCCAAGGGTGCTAACAAGACTTCTAATACTACTGAATAAATTTTAAATAAACTTATATAAGTATCAAATGAAAATAATAATAATAATAAATAAATAAAATTATTTTAAATATTACCTGGTCCTGGATTCGCCAAGAATTCCATAAGCCGTGTTTCCTACAAGTAAAACAAAATGTATAGAATACAATTTTTTTTTTAAATACTAGTCGATTAATTATTCTAAAAAATATTACCTCATCTGCCACAATACCAATAAAATCAGTTGGTTTAACATCTTGAATTGATGTACTAACAGAGTCAAGGTTTGAATTCGAGTCCCCATATAACCACTGATCATCATCTCCATTGTCAGTCATGGTTTCTTCGGTCTTAATATCTTCCATCGTAGTTGTATTACAAATGAGTTGCAAATAATTTTTAATGTTTCATGATCATAAGATAAATTCGTAACATCTCAATATCAAGACATTTTGGCGTACCTATTAGAACATTAATATAAAATATTATTTACTATAAATAATTCATATTACACAAATATTAATGATAACTGTTAGTATTTTTTATCATGATAAAAAAAATTAGTTCACCAAAGATGATACAATCACGAATTAAATATTATTCAACAATTTTTACAAATAAAATTATAGTTAAAATATATACTGACGATTTTCTTTAGAATAGTGAATTATGATATACATGTAAAAAAAATTTTAAATCACGCAAAAGTAACATTTAAAATGTATTTTTTTACACATTGACTATATTTTGAGGTTATAATATGGTTAAAAGCGAGGGAAATTTCTTTTTTCTAAAACAAAAATGATACCAAGTACAATTATTTAAATTTTATAATTGTTTACGGGTTAGAACAGTGGTCTGAATTTTTCTAATACTTTTTACAAATTTGTCATACTGTTAGTTTTCAATTATTTTAATTGTGCTTGGATTTTTAAATTAATAATTTGTACATTATGTATTCGTCTTTAATTTAAAAATGGAACAATCAATTAATGGAGATGACAATGATGTTGAAGTGCAGTTCATTGATGATCAATCAGTCATCCATATTATTAAAGATGAGACAATGCAAGGTTAATTTTAGATTATTTATCTACAATAACACTTTTATATAATGTAGCAAAGTATTTATATTTGCAAATATAAGCTTGTATAGTATAAATTTGAAGTGTATTACATTAGTTTAAAATAAATTTAACTTGTATACACAGATGTATAAAAATGATAAATTGCAGGGAATACTTCAAAAATCTTAACTGGAACACCAAAACATCGTAAAGATATTGCTCATAAATCAGCAACATTAATTAAAAGTAAGTTTATATTTGTGAAAAACTGTTATAGCTTTGAATATAAATAATGTTTTATTTTAAATATATTGTCTTGGTACTTAATGAAATAATACAATTTTGTTATTCATACCCTATGCTAAGTTATGAATATTATTTATAAATGTTTTTGATTTGTTTACATTTTATTATTTGAAATCATCAATATGTTAATAATTATTTAGGCAAAAAATCCAACCGAGCATCAAATGATAATAGTTATAACAAAGAACATAGTGAAAATGAATTAAATACCATATTAAAACCAAAAGGTAAATAATTATTAGTCTTCAAATGTAATTTCTGATGAAAAACCATTTTTTGTTTACAGCATTATTTGTGGATGGAGATGTTCCAGGTGAACGTATGTTTAGTTTTAATTTAAAACATAGAAAATCATCTACAAATCAGTTATCTTTACCAAAAACTCCTACAAATAAAATAAAAAATTATAAAATTATTAAACAACAAGACAAGAGTCACCAAGATGACAATACAAGTAAATAATAAATATATAATATTAGTCTTCAGAGTATATTAGAAAATTACTTCTATACTTTTTTATATATTTGTAATTAAAATATTAATGCTATAGTTAAACTAATTAGCCATTGACCAGATAGCTTAAGACATTATTTTGTAATATATCAGATTTATAACTGTTACATACTTATTTCAAAATATTATTTTAACTAGGGCTTAGAAATTGTAGGAACTAAAAAAGGCAAAATGCAAAATATGCACAAAAAAATTGCAAAATATACATTAAAAATGTTAAATATGCAAAAAAATATTCTAAATTTAAAAAAAAACACATCTGATGTTATTAATAAATTAATAATATTTAAAAAAAGCTATTTATAACTGAAAAAAAAATGTATAATTGGTTGGCATTTTGATGATAAGATAAATAGTACTTGACTTAAGTATTTCGGCATTTTAACATGATAAATAGGGTTCGGGACTTCATGCACTTAAAATTATCGAAATATGCAGTTAAAATCGTCAAAATATACATCTAATTTTTTATTTTGTTTTTAAAAAATGCATGAGGTATATTATTAATTATTATTATAAAATAAAAATCTAAAAATTAGGTAGGTACTTAATATAATAAAAATAATTTTTACACAGGTTACTCGTCTCCATTGTATCGTGTATCGTTTTTATGTTTATCTGTTTCGTAATAAGCTTGTAAGAGTATGAGATTCATTAGGTTTTACCACACTATACAATTGTCGATATTATCGATAAAATAGTTGATTATTAGCGATAAAGAGACTATCATCGTAAACAGATGTACGTGTTAGATACAACAGACTACGACCATCCAATTATGATTTTTCCCGACAATTTTACGTTTGTAAAAATATAAAAATGTGAAATATGCTTAAATATGCTAAATATTGCTCAAATATGCGCTTTTCTTAAAATATGACAAAATATGCAAATTCAAACTTATTATTTAATTTCGTCATTTCATAAAACAAATTAATAGCTCACTTAGAATAGACTACGATCACTACAAAAAAACATGCAAATGCAAGAAGTCTAATACAAGAACTCTAATGATAAACTTAATATGTATCATATTGTTGTTATGAAATTAAATGTTGACTGTGACAATGACAATAAATATTTTCATTGATAATTTTGAATTTCATATTCAATATTCATTGAAATATACAAGCTAGGAAAAAAAAAATTTAGTTATTAAATTTTTTTTTTTAGAAAAATATGAAATATGCATAATACGCATGCAAAATCAATGAAATATGCATTTTTTTTTTTTTTAGCCATAATTGACGTAATATGCAAAATATACATTTTAAATTTTCGATTTTTTTTAACTCATCATTGTATAGTTCGGATTTCTATCTTGGACTATAAATTGGGTACATACAGAATAAAATGCAATTCCTATAATTTCCGAGCTCTAATTATAACCATTTGTATACAATTGTTGGTAGATAGCTTTAATATTATATATATTGATACATTTTCATCTTTTTATGAAATTCATAATTTTTTTAGTCTTATTTGATGATGTTAGTGAAAACAAATCTGAAGCACCTTACAAGAAATTAACTAGGGCATCATATAAATCAGCTACACCCAATACCAAAAATGAAATTTCAGACAATGGTAATAAATCAATGAGGAATAAATAAATTATATTTTGTTCTAACTGTTGTTGGTTACTTAAAATAAATAATTTTCTTTTAGATAGTAAATTTGGTTATGTCACGCCTACAAAATCGAAAACCACGTATACTTCAAATAATTTCAAAATTAAAAATGATATAGAATGTTCACCTAATATTAATTTAACTCCCAAAACCCCTAGGTCAAAGAAGTATGTTAGCACTGAAGATATGGAAACAAAAACACCTAAAACTGTTCGAAAACTACTTGCAAAAGGTTATTTAGTTTTCTAATAACTTACAACTAAGTTTTTTAATATATATTAATATTTATTTTTTAGGAATAGCGGTTCAAAAAAGTGAATTGCTTAATGAAATAGATTCTGATTATAGTATCAGTGACAAAAGTGATGAAAATGACAGTGATGAAAATGATTCAAATGATATTGTATTACAGTCACAAGTAAATGTCTCTAGAGATGTTTCATTAAGAAGATCATGTAGAAAAAAAGAAGTACCATATGTAAGTATTTTTATTGTTGATTATTTCATAGACCTGATAATAGTTATCAGGTCTATGGATTATATATTTTTTTAATTTAATATTTTTTCAGGTATATAGGTGTGAAGAATACTTCTTATCAAAATCGGCAAAATCTATTAAAAAATCTAAGACATCAGACAATACATTAAAATTATTGAAAAATCCTGCTTTAGATAAAGAACAAGTCGATAAATTATCAGAAGATTGTAATACTACACACAATAAAAAGTTAAAAGCTATTTATAATGAAATCATATCAAACTTTCCATATTGGTTATGTTTACTAAAGTAATAATTAATAATAATTGCTATACAAATAATTAAACCTTTTAGTCTCAACATGATAATAAATTATAAAAAATTTCCCAACTTTTTTTTTATTTCAGGGAAGGATTTAATTTACTACTATATGGATTTGGTTCTAAAAGACAGATTATTAATGATTTTAGGATAACTATGTTAGAGAATGAGTCTGTATTAGTTATTAATGGATTTTTTCCTGGACTAACTCTGAAAGAAGTAAGAATCTATATACAGAGTGTTTCATGATGAACTGACAAATGCAATAACTTTTGTTCTATTGAACATTTTTAACTTTTTTTTTTTTAATTGTCAATTTTTGTCTGCGTTACATTAAAAATATTTTTTAATTTTTTTTCTAACATGTATGCAAAATTTAAAAATTTAAATTTATTCTATTTAATATTTAAAAAATTCAAGATAGCCATTTTGTTAAATCGATTTTTAGAAAAATGTTGGCGTCAAAAACTTTTATTAGGGTTAAGTCAATAATTTTTAAACAATTTTTAAAGTTTGTTTAAATTCTAATTTATTTCTTGTTTATCAGTGTTATAGTGATTATCGATTTTGAATTATTTTTTTCCAAGAATCCAATATCCTTTGGTTAAACACTAATGACATTTTGTGAATGCACTATATATCCCGATAACGAAACCGATAAATATCTTATCTCATGTGCACAAAAGTATAAAACACGAAAATGTAAGTGCAAAGCAGCAAATAGACTATGTACATCAAAATGATTAAACATAATATTTTATGCAGATTATTTTGTATAAATACTTCACAATTTACATGGCCCAATATACCTCGGACATTGTATACATAGTCCGAATTTTCCACTTTGCCCGTAACATATATATATGAATTACTTAATTTTTATATTATTATTAATTTACATTACAAATTTGCTGTTTTATAGATACTGGAATCTCTAACCATTGATTTGCTAGCTCTAGATAGTTGTCCAGGAAGTGCTGAACTTGTAATACAGAAAATTGAAGAAAAACAGAAGTTAAAGAATGCTGAACATATTTATATTCTTATTCATAATTTAGATGGTGTTGAATTGCAAAACTATAAAATACAGCATGTACTTTCAAGGATTTGTTCATTAAAAAATGTACATCTTATAGCATCTATTGATAGAGTAAATGCAGCTTTAAGTGAGTGCCAAATTGTTTAAAATTTGACCAATACCTTGATTTTTATATAATTAATTAATAATTTAACTCTTTTAGTGTGTGATAATACAAAATTGGGCGATTATAATTTTATATGGATGGACTGTACTAATTATTTACCATATACTGTTGAAACCGATTTTGTACAATCCGTAATGGTTAAAAATATAGGGACACAACATTCATTATCAGGATTAAATAATGTTTTCAAATCACTTACATCTAATACTAAACAAATACTTTTGTTGTTGATTAAAGATCGTATTGCTAATAAAAATGATAAGAAATATGGTGGTAAATAAATTTATAATTAATTATTACATTTCTTTAAAAACAATTTCTATTAATTTTTTTAATTATATGCAGGAGTTCCATTTTCTCTTCTTTATCGTTGGTGTCGTCAGCAGTTTCTAGTTAGTACCGATCTAGCACTGAGAAGTCAATTAACTGAATTTGTTGATCATGAATTAGTGAAGTGGAAACGCGATGCTGATATCCTATATGTTCCTGTAGATGTTGATGTTCTTATTCAGTTTTACAAACAAAATTAAGAAGACAATGAATAAAACTCAATATTTCTATTGTGTATTCTTTTTTAAAATGCCTAATAGAATAATTTGTGGAAGTATTTATAAATTATTAAAATATAATATACAGCATAATAAAAATTAGACTATTCTATGTTTTATTTGTTAACATTAATTTGATAGAACTTTACGGTACATATTTTAACTGACTAGATACCTACTGTCAAAATATGAATTTTCATTAATTATGCCCATACCTAAAACAATAAAACAAAAAAAAATTAACAAAAATTAATAATTTTAGCACTTAAATTGACTGCATTACTCAATACTAAAAATTAATTTTGAAACATTTAATTGGACACCACGCCAGCTTGTATTGTCTTTGTTTAAAAAACATAATAGAACATAGTACATTTGCATTCAGCGGTTTAAATGTTGTAATGTTAGCTTTCATATTAAAGTAAACTGAACTATTTCTCAAACATAAAAAAAATAACAATATAATATGTTTTGTTGATCAGATTTTAATGATACTTTAATTTTTAATTAAGCTATGCATTTTTTCAAACTATTATATATTACACATTAATGAATATACTACATAGGTAATGTACGGTTTGATGAAATGGAGAGAAATGTCTGGCGTTTTTTGTCATAAGAGAATTCCAATGAAGCTGAAAGGTAAATTTTATTTGAGTGTAGTGAGATCAATTATGCTATATAGTTCATAGTGATAGGTGGCTGATAGGAGAATAAAACAGAGTATGAGTGTTGCGGAATTGAAAATGCTTAGATGGATGAGCGGAGAAACAAAATAGAATAAGGCACGGAATATATGAGAGAAAATAGACTGAGATGGTTAGGACATATGATGAGGCGAGAGAAAACAAAAGCAGTAAGTGGTAATGAAAATAAATGTTGAAATGAAAAGAAGAAGAGGAAGACCAGAAAAGAAATGCTTGAATATGGTTGAGAATGATATGAAGTTGTTGGTATATGCGAAGGGGATGTAGAAAATTGAGATGAGTGGAGGTTTAGAACAAGGATCTAAATAATTGGGATAATAAAAAAAGAAAAGAAAAATAATATTTCATACTCATTATTTGCTTAAAAATTAAAATATTATAAAAACTGACTAATAAAACATAAATAGTCAGTTTTGGAGTATCGAACACAAATTTGCTAAATTGTATGTTAATATGACAGAAACAACATGTATGGGTGTGGTATTCTCTTAAGTTCTCATTAAAAAAATAATTACTTCAATACATACACGTAAAGAGGCATCCCAACTGGCAGAAGCTAATGCTGTTCCATCAGGGGAAAGTTTTACACTTGTCACTCTATTTTCATGCCCATACAACAAACTGACTCTTTCACATTTTAAACTATCCCAAGCATTAATTGTGTAATCTGTATAACCACCAAATAAAATTCTACCTAAAAAACAAAAAATAAAAAATTAATTTCCACTGCTACAGTTATTAATTTTAGAAAATGATGAACAATTATTATTAGTTAGTGAGCTAAATTAAATTATATACATTTATTAAACTACAGTTGACATTAATAAGTGAAATTATATTTAATTCAGTTCATATGTAACTTACCACTGACAGAAAAGTCAATAGAATTAACACCAAACAAAATACTCTCTTTAGAATATACAGCTACTTCTTTATCTGCTCTTAAGTCATACATACGACACTATCAAATAAAAAACATGATAAATATAAAATAAACTAGAATCTAAGGGTTTTCTACTTACTGTAGAATCGTCTGAGCCAGATGCTACAGCATCTCCACTTGGATGATATTTGACACTGTTTATATCAGAACGATGACCTTCAAATGATTGGACACTTTGCCCAGTTCTCATATCCCATAGAAGTAACATTTTATCACAACTCTAATTATAAAAAATATTAGTAGTTTAAAAAGATTAGTCCAAGATTTGTTTCCGTAGTGAAATTACTTACACCAGATATAAATGTATTGCCAATTTCTGATGGTGATAAATCAATGGACATAATGTCACCTGTATGTCCATGGAAAGACTGTAACATTTGACCTGTTTCAACATCCCAAAGTGCTGCAGAAGCATCTCCACTGCCAGTCAATATCTTAAAAATAATTTTTGTATCATTTATTAGTATATTTCTTTTTCTGTGCAAGATTAAATACCTGTTGATCAGAATTTGGAAATAAGCAACAAGACATGAAATTTGTATGAGTACCAACAGTTTTCTTTTTGGCAGATGGATCTTCTTCTGGATTTGATATATTAAAAACTGTTACCTTGTTATCCAAACCACTTAACAAATAAAAATATGTTTTTAACTATACAACTAAATAGTTAAAATTTATATTAAAATATGAATAATGATACATTATTATTTTATATTAAAAATGTACAATGCCATCTTTCATTTTTCCTATTTCCTGATCACTTGAAAATCTTCAACCATCAATAACATTCTTAAATCTGGCAAAGAAGAATATTCAACCTCTTATAGAGCTAGTTATCTGTATTTTCATCATAGCTGATTTTTCTCAAGATAGAAATATTATATCATTCCTCCAATCTTCTTAATTTTTAACTTGACTATAAATCTAATTAAGTACGGCAAATGGTACTTATGCTGATGACATGGCACTTCTCGATTCAAATTGTATGAATCAATAGTTAAAATAAATATATTCACTAATTTTTTTAAAAACTTAATATATTAGTGGGAAGTTAAATTAAAAAATCAAGGCAATGTCAAAAAATTGTTATCATTAATTTAACATTCATTGTACAAAATGCTATAAAATAAGTAAAAACATTGTGTTATTAATTACTTAAGGTTCAGTGAAATCATCTATTGTCAAAATTATTAAAAAATATTAATCCATCTGTTTTAAAATAATATTGTCAAAGCTCAATAGTATATTACCAATGTGGCACCCGATTATGATAAAAAAATTAACATCCATAATAAAATGACAACTATATTTTACATTTTATTAAAATCTAAACTTTAATCTTTTCATATTGTTATTGTCCTAGTAATATTCTCTTGGAAAATCTTATCAGATGATTGAAATAACAGATAACTTCCTTTAATCAATATAAATACATTGTTGCGAGCCGACAATTCAATAGGGATGGTAGAGGATTTAATAAAAAAGATTGACTTCAAATTAAAGTTACTACTTTTATTAAAATAATGTATGATAAAACATTTACAATATAGAGTGGCGTGAAGGTGCTTGCTGTGTCCGGACTTAAACACATGACTTTTGGTCTGTTGAGGACCCCCTTATATATTAAGATCTTATGTGAAACTACTTATCCTGGATATGATTAAATTATAAACATGTTTATTTAATTTATCTATTTATGGGCATTTGATAGTTCAAACCTTTAGTGGTTTGCCTCCTTAATTTTGCAATATACACGGTATCTTCGCTATTCTTATGTTAATTTATTTAATACGAAATATTACTGAGCGCCCAACCCTATTTTGTTAGTTGACTGGTTTACTATTTTTATATTCTTCAACCTTTCACATGTCACTCATATTAATGATACTTTTGAGAATATGTTCATGTAACATTTAAGATTTATAATTTATAACCCCCTGTTGACCTTAATGACCTTGGGCCCTTAATCATACATGTCCGTAACAACATTTAGGCAGGTAATATAGCTATAACTTCTTATTTACACCATTCATTTATAAATTTATTGTTATACATTTATTTGTTTGACTTAATTTTTTGTATGGATTTTAGAAACTCCAAATAAAATTTTATAATTAAAATTAAGCATAAGTAATACAAAATTCTATAATGAGACCCTAAAATATCTTACCCGCATGCAACCAAGTTGCCTGATGGTGAATAGGCACATGCCATCACCCAAGTTGTTGGCATGGTAACAGTTTGTTCTTTTGCAGATGTAAATGCATCCCAAATTAGTAATTTACCATCCTAGCATTTGTATGCACCGACACCAAGCAAGCATATTTTATTAAATACTTTTGAATATTAGTTGAATTATATTATGTACCTGTGAAGATGAAACAATATGTCTTTTATCCGGAGACCAATCGCAACATAACATTTTTGCTTGGTTTCCTTTTAATAATCTCCTAGGCTTTATATTTAAGAATGTAACTTCTTCCAAGCGTTCTGCAACATTTGCCACTAAAAGTGTTCAAATTAATAATAAATTAAATAAATGGATAAAGTAGAAAGAATAATTTTAATTGCAAGACACATACATGTTACATCGTTAAGTTTTTTTCTTTCTTCTTCAAGTTTGTGTTTTAGGCAGTCTGCTTCACGACTCAATAATTCAATGGTTTCAATTCGAGTATTCACGTCTAATGCCATATCCAAATTCCAAAAGTTCCTAAATGCAATATCTGCCAGTGGTGGTGCTACTGAATAGGACTTACAGTCTTTCATTAAGCAAACTTTTTGAATTGATTATGTTGAATCTAGTAAATAATTTCATAAATAATCATGTATTATGATATATATCAGAATACTTAATGTCTCTTTGAAACTGTTTGTTTTAAATGCTACTTTTTTATAATTATTAAGTCTATAGGTACTGAATATCTCAGCTAAACCATTGCTTCCTTGAAGAGGATAGTTTGGGAGTTACGCTCCACTGTACTTTATCATGTTATTCTACTATTTCACTATTTGTTTATGATGCAATTGTTAACAGGATTTTTATTTTGGTATTATTTGAAATTAAGATTCAAATAATACAAAATGACATATAATTATTACATTTATATACATATACATACATACAGTTCCAATATAAGATATGCTCCAATCAATTTTGTTTAAGAGTATATTATGCTGTCACTTAGTAAACATATATAAACATATATTTTATATATATATATATATATATATATATATATATATATATATATGTTATACTTCTTTTATTTTTTCTATTTAAAATATTAATAAATAATGTTTAATTTTTAATAACATATATATAAGTATATATTATAAATTTATACTCAAGTTATAAAGAGCATTATTTAATATAGAATATTCATTAAACAATATACAATATACCTACATAGCTACTCAATTGATGTACTATTTTGTTTTCATAGTTATTTATTACAATATACTGTGCTATATAAATTGCTGTTATTTTAATTGTTATTAATTTTATTTTTATATTCATGGATTGAACAAAGATATAAGTATTTATAAAAATAAATAAATATTTTATTTGTTTTCTGAAAAAAATGAAAATTAGTCATGATCCACCGTTAACCACCTCTGATTTAGATGGTGGTAGCGTTGCTTATAATTGAAAAGGGTTGTAAATATTAAACAAATATTGAAATACATAAGTTTTTACTTATTACAGTAATATAAATTAAAATTATTTAAATGAATTGATACTGTCATAAATACATAGTATAGATACCATCAATAATTACATCCTAGTGATATACTAATCATTTGAATAAACTAAATGCACATTACACAATAATGCCAAAATTAACACCTGTAAAACTAAAAAAAATATACATATATACTACATGGTAAATTGTATTTTATCAATATATCAATGTACTAGGTAGTTTTAAAAATTAAACTTTAATTAATTAACAAATTAAAAAATTATATATATAGTCGATTATTTTAAATAAAATGAGATTTGAAATCCTAATTATAACAAAATATACTACCACTACTACCTACTACTGAACACATATGATTTTAAAGAGGATATAAAAAAATATTTTCATATAAGAAATTTCACAAATAATTGTAAAGTTAAATGTACGTCTATTGATTTTACAAACATTATTACAAAAATTAAATACAATTTTTCAAATTATGATTTAAGCAGCCAATAGTACTATATATTATATTTATGTTAATATTTTAATTATTTATAATTTTAATAGGATCGTATTATCATAGTATCATCCGAGTAGT
Organism: Sipha maydis; assembly: GCA_034509805.1. Lineage (NCBI taxonomy): Eukaryota > Metazoa > Arthropoda > Insecta > Hemiptera > Aphididae > Sipha > Sipha maydis. Next base: position 93,675 of record JASXSY010000625.1, on the reverse strand, counting down.
GAGCAAAAGATCAAGAGAAAAAATGGGACAACGAAATAATGCAAAAGGCAGGAACTTTAAATGCATACCTCGTCCAATTTATCTCCTATTCAGGAAAATCTTCACTGAATAAGACCATAAATTCGTTTCAACGACGCGTCGGTAACTGGAAAACATTTTTTTTTTTTTTTATTCGCTTAGAACAACGACAATCAGGTTCTCTTGCGGAGTAAGATTTATAATCAATATAAATACCAGTCCGCCGTGTTTGTCGGTCAGCTGGGAACTTTTGGCTTTACTTTTTCTGTATCAGAAAACATCCAAGCTGAGCAACATTTTCCGTATTTCCCATGAAATTTACTTTTATTTCCTTTCCTGGAATATCAACGCCAATGCGATAACAATAATGTAGGTTATGGTTGTTATCGTTAATTTCTAAATCTATAATTTTGGCAGTTCCTTGTTTATGGTTAGTGTTGTTAATTCTTATTTTTGTTTTTTATTTATAATAAAAACAAAACAAAAAAAGACTCATAACAATTTTTGTTTTTTAAAAAATACTATTGTAATTTTTATCATATCGTGTATTTTCAATATTGATCTGCTCGAATTTTCTTTCAAACGATAAAACATCACAAAATCGTACAATTATTCGAGACTTTCATTTGAAATGGAACTAACAGAGGAACAAAGAAAACGTATAGAAGAAAATCGACAGAAAGCAATATTATTAAGACAAGAAAAATCGAAATCTAGTGTACATTCTTCCCATAAGTATATTATTCATATAATATATGTAAAAAAATATTATGTTTATGATCTATAATGTAATTATTTTGAAGATCTTTTGCACCACAAAAATCTGATAAAGATATCATCACAGTAACAGTTGCTGGACAATCTTATGTTGATACCGAAGCTGGATTTTTGCTAAACAAAGATGATTTATTAGATACAAATAAACAAGTATGATGAAATCTAATTATGAAATTATATGTCTATGATATTTTTGTAGAGCATTGACCTTGTTTCACTAAATTATGAGAATTAGGTTATTACAATTTTGAAAATACAAATCTTATACTACCTAAATAAATAATAATTTTAATAACAAAAATCGGTATTCAGTTTGGTATTTATATATGATATATATATATGAAGGAAAGGATCAATATTATTCAAAATGCTTTACATTTTTATTTTAATAACTACTTAAGTTTAGTACATTTATTTATAATAATTATATTTTTGGATAAGTATAAAAATATTAAAAACTATAAACATTGATTATAGAATAGATCTATTCTCTAATCAATGCTATAACTACATATATTGTCATATTCTGTGCTATAACTAAGTAAAATTTTTATCTATTTTTATTCAGGTATTTCCAACTTTTAGTATTATATATTATGAATATATTTATTATATTAATATATTATGAAATATGTTAGTAATTGGTTGTCTTAATTTTAACTCAATAATTTATTTATTTATTTCAAACGTATCATTACTTTAAAACCTCTTTGTACAAAATTAATAAGCGATCATTTAATGATATCCATCAAAATGTACTATATTCATATTATTGTATTAATTAAGGTAAGTTTAGTACCAGAACGCGATCCAATATTATTTAAATCGGAGCAACCTAATTGTCTAGAATGTAATCAAGAATTTGGAATTTCTTACTTGATGACAAATTTTGATCATCCTGTCTGTGATAGATGCAAGTATGTAATTAATAAATAGAAGCATTAAATTATTTACTAATATTTTAGAATTGTAAAATTTAATTCTGTTGTACAGAGAAAAATTTGGGAAAGAAAAATTTGATTTAATTACTAAGACAGAAGCTAAAAAAGAATATTTATTAAAAGACTGTGATATTGACTTGCGTATACCTCCACTTAAGTTTATTTTAAGCAAAAATCCTCACAATTCCAGATGGGGTGAAATGAAATTATATCTTGTACTTCAAGTAGTTGAATAAAAAATGTTTACATTTTTTTTTTTTAAAAAAAAATATAATAATTGATGTTCATAGGTAGAAAAAAGAGCATTAGAAGTCTGGGGTTCTGAAGAAGAACTAGAACGACAGATTGAATCAAGGCATGAAAAGCAAAAGGCTTCAAAGTTAAAAATGTACAAGAAAAAATTAAAAGGTTTATGATTAAGATTTATGTTAAATTAAAGTAGTATTTACAATTTAATAATTGATTTTAGATTTAAGAAAATCAACTAGAAGTAGTTTGTACACTAAAGTCACTAAAGCATCCCACGAACATGTTTTTGATTCAGAGATATACAATGAAAAAGAAGATAATTATGAACGTACATGTACTACATGTGGTTTCCATGAAATTTTTGAAAAAATGTAAGTTTATTATTTTCTTTAAATTTAATTAAAAACTGTTTTTAATCTTGTATTATTTAATAATTATTGTTAATAATATTTTATTCATTAAATTGGTGTTTATAATTATTAATATTTGTATATCTTTTAATGATGTCACTTAATTATTGGTCTTTTTGAGCATCATTTTATTAAGTAATTATGTATAATATAATTATTTACAAAATGCTATGGTGAATTAACATTTTTTTTTTTTTTTTCAATAGTTTAAAGCATCAATAAAATTAAATATTATTAAAATGTATTTTTGCTTTATCCATAATGTTATATATTTAACTATAACATTTTTTGATCTAAACATTGTTTACGTACATTTCAATGTTAGTATAATTTATTTCAGAAATTCTAAGTGTGCACTGTGGTACTTTATGTTATTATAGGGGTGCTGACCATTATCTGATTCTTCATTATAATTTTTCTTTAACAGAGGTCATCAGTTTTATTAAGGGTCTAAGATAATAACATCAAATTTATTGAGGTTGCTCTCAGATATACCTTTATATAATAATCAGTTTTAAAAGTGCACTGCCAGTTAAAAATATTTGCGAATCACTGAAACTATTAAGAAATTGGGCAAATAATAGGTGTCAATATTTAACCCGACGTTAGTCGCCACGAACATATTTTATGCCGTTAGTCGCGCTGTGGTCTTTTTGACCGCACTATACTTTTATACAACATCAACGTTATTTTCTACAATTTATTAATTTTATTAATATTAAATGATAATCAATATACAAGAAAATGTTCCCAAAATTTGTTATTTCTAAAAAAAAAAATGTTTTATACTTATTTTATGTATTTTTACAAACATAATGTTTTTTTTTTTTGTGTACAATAAAAAAAAAAAATTATAAAATAGAATAGAATATATTAAAAATAATTATAATATTATAAATAAAGCAGGCAGTTTATAAAATGTAGATGTTAAAATTATATTGGTTCTCATAACGTGATTAGTCAATTAGATCTTTCGGAACGTGATTAGTCGCGGGTTGGTCTATATGACCGCAATTTAATATATCATTGTTAAATATTATTTATTTTTGAAAATAATTGTTCAAATAAATAGTTTTCAATATGTGATAATAGCTAATGAGTTTTGAAAAGGATACTAAAAGGGTTTACAAATGTTGAAGAATAAATTCTGCAAAAATCATAAGTATAAATTTAGTGCTGTTGTTTTGACCATGACGGGTTAAGAGATGATAGTTAAATTGATAATAGGACAAGATCAATTTTTGTTTTTTTTATTATTATTTAAAATTAAAGTGGTAGAAGAGTACTTCTAAAATGCTGTCACCAAGCACAAATTGTTAAGTCTGTACTAAAACAATAATTATATTTGAATAGAAACCTAATTTGTTGAAGGCAACAAAATAAAATTTATATACTTAGAAGTTTGTTATACAAACTGAAATCCTTCCTACCTACATTCTACTTCCTACTTTTCAAATCTTATCTCTCTGATCACTCTTTTAAAATTTGCTATGGAACTGCCATGTTTGAAATATCAAGTATAAATGCTGGAGTTCCTCAAGGTGGCATTTTATCTCCATTACTCTACAATATCTTTGTATCTGATCAACCCACGTCTCCAAACACTTCAGTCACGGACTACGCGAATGATAAAGTGATTATCTCGATTAACGATGACCCATATTTGGCCTCCGCATATTTGCAAACCCATCTAGGCATGATGGAAAGATGGTATATCAAATGGAAATTTAAAGTAAATCAAAATAAATCAGTTCACACTATTTTTACACTAAGACAAGCACCTTGCCCAAGGGTACTTCTTTATGGCATCCCTATTCCTTCATCGCCTTCAGTAAAATACCTTGGTCCAACCCTCGATTAACGCTTAACCTGGGCTCAACACATACGTGAAAAAAGACTATCCCTAAACAATCGGCTACGTATGCTTAAGAATTTAATTGGTAATAAAGTCACCCTGTTTAATATCAAACTTCTCATGTATAAAACCTTATTAAAACCCATCTGGAAATACTGGATTGCAGCTATGGGGAAATGCTAAAAAGTCAAACCTGAATAAGATTCAAGCTTTCCAAAATATGACCTTAAGGAAATCATTTAATGCACCTCCATACATATCAAACCATACCCTACATTTAGATTGTAACTTAAATACTATTCATGATGAAGCTAAACATTTTTATAAAAAATTTCATAACTGTCTATCCTCTCATTCAAATCCACTCATTAAAAACTTATCATCCCTCACAATCCCAGGTAGGCCTCCAAGGCGACTTAAACGTAAATGGTGCAGAGATTTATTACTTTAAATAATTATATATAAGTTATTACTAAATATATAATATATAATATATAACATATAATATAAATACTAACATATAACTAAACTCACATTAATTTAACTAAGACGAAAGTGTCATCAGTGGGTGGCTTCTTTCCTCAACTTAAGTATCACCCTATTTGTTTCCTCCCTATCGCACATATACTTATTATGTCTATGATATAGATTGTATATTTCTTCTAAAAATAAAAATATACTTAGAAAAAATAAATATTTAAAGGTTTTCATAGAAAAAATAGATCAAATAACAAATAAAGTTATTTCAATACAATAATTTCTTTGTTATAATTATTTGTATTAGTATTTGTATGATTATTCGTTCAATATGTTTTATGATAGGTAAATACAATTATTAATTTTAAATAATAGAACTATTATAATTTGAATAACAAATGTTTATTAATAATAACATAGGCAATCACACCTGTGCATTAAGAGGTTAAGTTCTAACCCATTGACAATCTCTTTGTATACATTTTTACTAAGAATATACCTAGTCCTCTTTAAATCAAAGTTAAACTAAATTTGAAACTTCATACTATGTTGTCTATTTTTGTTTTTACAATGCCAGTGCCAATTTTTTCTATTTGACTTTTTATGCATTTCCACCTAAGGTCAATTATTGTAATACAGCCATCATTAGAATGCATTTTCACTGACAAGTCAGCTATTCAAGCTGTTTAGACATTTGTTAACATTTAATAATTATTGATCATGAATATTCCAACATGTATATTTTTTAATTGACTTTTTATCTAACATAACATTTATAATTTTGAACCCCTCTTAGACGATTCCTGCACCCGGATCTGAAGGCAGTCATCAAAGATAGGAAATTATATTATTTTAAAACTTTCAAATGAAAATGAAAAATGTTATTAATGCTTATTAGCTGTATTTGTAGTATAATAATATAAGACACCACTGATTAAATCAATGAAGATACTTATAAATATTAGACTAGCTACACTAAAAATCTTTTGATTAGATATTATTGTTTGGTAATTTAGATTTTTAATTAATCTATATATTAATTTCTTATTTCAACAATGGAATATTTTGATTTATTATAAGACTAATATTGTAAAAAATAAGAAATTAAACTACCAAAAATATTTGATTTAAAATTATTAAAAAGAAGTAATAATCACAAAATGTTTAAATAAAAATGAATTGGGATAGGATTTACTGAAATTGTATAAATTCAGCTAAAAATGATTCTATTTTTACATTGTACACAAAATTATTTTAATGGTAAACTTAACCAAAATTAAAGTAATTTTAAAAGTTTAGGTTGAGTCTGTGGTACACGTCTGAACCAAGTTGATGAGCCACGGCCTAACTGATCAAACCTATACATGTATCTCATGCACTCCAACCAATTTCCAAATACTGGCATATCTGGAGGCATACCTGCTGCTAATCTATAAAGAAAATATTATTAATTTAAATAAATAAATGAAAAATAAAATATGAACATACCCGCAGTTGTTGATTGCTATACAAGCAGTTACAACATTAAATGGATATGTAGCAACATTAGCTAAAAACTGAAATAAAAATATAATTTAAATTAATAATAATTATAAATATATATATATATATATATATATATATATATATATATATATATATATATATATATATATATATATATATTACTGTAAAGTGTTATTTTATGATTGAAACATGTTATGAGATATAACTAATTTTAATAGAAATACAATAATCTATTTTACCGAAGCAGTAAAATCAGCAATGTTCAAAGCTATGGGTGAAGGATCAAACAAATAACGTGAGAATGCTTGTTTTGCTACATTAACAAGAATGACAGTGCTTAAACCAGCAAATAGACGTGGAATTAGTCCAGCAAATAGACCATTTATTCCTTCTTCACGATTAATTAGTAAAAGTGATTGTAGTACAACACTAGAATTTAAAAAAAGTATATATGACATTTAAATTTCCAAAAAAATAATTCTATAATTAAACTCACGTGTAACGATGTTCATAACCTACAAATTGAGCCATCATTCTCATAGAAACAACATATAAGGGATGGCTCATTACAATACTCGTGGCTGTACATATAATTTCTTTTGATGTATTAACTGCACATTTTTTCCATCTAGATTGAATTTATAAAACAATTTTAAAAATATTCACAATTTAGATTTATTTGAAAATTATAAGAGTAATGAATTAATCAGATATTAGTATAAAAAAGTGTCCAGAAATAAAATTTTTTTTTTGGAGAGTACAAAAAAATAAAAAATAATATAATAGCGTACCATAAAGTAAATATTGATATAAATTACCTACACTATCCATATTTTCTTTTTATTGAATTGGACAAAAAGTAATAAATATAATAGTATAATATTATTAATAATAAGAAAAAAAACTATAAGTTTATATTTTTCGTACAATAGAATTTAAAAATTACATCAATATATTAAGCCTGAGTTTAAATGAATTGTAGAAAATTGTATTGTTATATATTTCATTATTAACAATATTTAGATGAATGTCTTATTGAATTTATTTTTTTAAAAAAAAATAGATACTACTACTTACATTTCTAAATCAGAATCGTTATCTACATTTTGATTTTTATCACTTTTAATGTAATCAGATACAAGCACAAATGAAAAATGTTCAATACAAATTCCCAAAATTTTAGGACTTAATCCAATATACATTCCTTTAAATCCATCCACTGAATAAATATACTTAGCTAAAAATAATAAAACAATTACATCATTAAATAATAAAATAAATTAATAGTATTAGAAGATTTACTTTCTGAGCTCTAATTTAACTTTTCTATTTGACTGGGTACAGATTATTATTTTTTTTTTTTTTACTAGAGACAAAAGTTTTTATTTTAATTAATTTAATATAGTAATTCCTATAAATATATATTTACTAAGTTCTTTATGTACAAATAAAATATACTAAATTTTACATTTAAGAGAAAATGTCTAAAAAAATATTTTAATTTATAGAATATATATTTAAAATAACATTTAAATATAATAGCTAATTACCATAGGTTATTAAATTAGGAAGAACTAAACGTTGTTCACCAAAAAGAGTTCTGTAATTGTATGGTGACATGGGCTCATGACCAATCTGTAAAAAAAATAATAATAATAAGTAATTCATAAAAAAATTGATGGATAACTTATAAATTGAATACATTTAATTACTTAAGTAGTATATTGAATATAACATGTCATAATAATTTAATAAAAATATAAGAATGTCTTAATAATATAATTATAAACTAAAAGAAGTTTACAATTAATGATTTCATATAAACTGAGGTTTACAAATATTAATATTAATGTTATATAAATTACAATTATTATAAAACAATATCAATGAAATTAACTAATTTATAAGTTCTAAAACTTTTAGTATGAAACTTTTATCTTCTTATAATACTATAGAATTTTACTATAAAAACTGTTAAATTAAATAAAAATATAATTTTTTTTTAAATTAAAAAAAAAAATGATAAGTAAAAGCAAATATATAATAATAATAAATCAATAAATGTTTTACAGTTATAAAAAAATATTAACTGCAATATTTACAATACTACATCAAAAACAAGTATATTGGTAATTGATAATGACTTACCTGAACCAAAAATCTAGCATAGTCTAGAGGATGTGTTATAGATTTCATAACACATTTAGCGACCAAAGTGCTCTTAGACAGATCATTTTTTTCGTTATTATTTTCATTAGTGGAATCCATTCCCTAATGTATTTTTAAAAATACAGATGAATATGATAATAATTAAATAAGACAGCACTTGATCACTCCAACTATAATTGTTTTTAATTTTTAAATATAAGATTAACAAAATTAATTAAATAATATTCTAACCTAGACTATATTAATAAAAAACCGACATCGAAAGAACTATTAATTTATTATCACTCTGATGACCGACTACGATAAGTAAAATTCGATTTTCCAATATATACCTAGTCAGGGTCACGGTTGCGATCTATATTACGGAGTGGCAAGGGTCATTTCAAAGATAGCTGATAAGCTTTATCGGTGTATACCGTGGTTGTGGATGAAATTATCACACTATGATGAAATGGAAAAAATAAATCATTTAAATTATTCTTCTCTTTTGAATCTTCTACTTTCTTTAAAACTATTAATTTATATGATTAGATTAATTTATTTGAAGGGATTCAATAAAAGAGTTCGATCTTATCAAAGTTAACATAAATTATTAACAGTATTTTGAAATTTAAGTATTTAAAAAATGTTGTTCTTATGATTTGTTCAGACTCGTTTGTCTTCTGCTACTTGTATGCACCATGTTATCTATATCAAGCGAATAAAAAGCTTATTGCAATCGCGAATGAGTACATATTTATTTTTTCATTTATCTGATATTAATTTAATTTATCAATAAAATTATAATTAATAGTACTCTGTTGAATATTGAGTTTGATGAGGAAGACGGAAACGATGATTTTAGTATAAAAATTAATGAAATCTTAGCACCTGAGGACACTAATAATCAATCGATTTCTTCAATCAGTGAAGTTCCACACGAAAATCCTAGTCAAGAGACTTCAAAATTACAAGAACTATCGGAAAAACCACCTTTAAGCAAACATAAAAATATAATGAAAAAATTATACAACTTTTGGAAGACAGGCGTACCGAGAGAAATTATATCGTAAGAAGTATGGTTCAAAATCGTGATGGCGATGTTGACGTATTTTTTAAAAGTATCTTGTTGTCTATCAAAAAGCTTAATCCAGCGTTGCTAAATTAAGCTAAAATTAAGTTACTTGAAATAGTTTTTGATTTAGAAAAACGCAATGCATTTTTTTGTTTACCAAAGCATTCACCGACTTGGAAAAAAATAGAAGTGAGAATTTACATCCCCCACCATGCAAGCTACCGAATTCGAGTATCGTATTGCCACACGTTTTTATATGTGATGAGGCGTTTTGCATTCATACACATATAATGAAACTTTTTTTTAGTCCTGTTATAAGTGCAGACAACCGAAAAGCGATCGACTTTCTTGGACTAGAAGGGTTTCAAAAAATGCTTTTGGTCTATTAAGTTTTTCGTGTATTTTACTCACCGATTGCCTTAAAGCGCGGAACCACTTACAAATTTGATTATTGTAGCATGCTGTCTGCATAATTAATTTAGAGACACTTATTTAGAGAAACAAGGCAAACCATACTATGAACTGGACCCAACAGAACCACTACCAACAAAACATTTTTTACCACTTTCTCGAACAGGTGGTTTTTCAAATGCTGATGGGTTCACTATACGAAATTCGTTTACAGAATATTTTAACAGTAACGCAGTTGCCTGGCGAGATAGTCATTTTAAATTTTATTATATTTATTTATTAGCTTTCATAATATCCATAATATACAGTGTATCTATAGCGAAGTAAATCTAATAAATCTTATCGCCTTCAACAAATCGGTTTTAATATATCATTCAACGGTTAGCATTCGTTGAGAAGAGACGTTTATTCTTTGCACATAATTGCAAACAACTTTTTTTGTAAAATACAAAAATCATAAACTTTACGAGTTTAAAACAGACATTCGGTTAAGTATCCAGATGATCATCAACTTGAAAAAGGCGAACGCGATGGCCGCTGATGAAGTCGAGTTCATTAGAAGTGGATTCGTGACAAAATACTTCGATGCACCGCGGGCTTTGCGTCAGTTGTTTAACGAATTATCTCTCTACATATTCGCGCAGCACGGACATCTTGATCATGAGATGTACGGCATGTATTTGATTGGATGGTTCATAAAAATAATGGATTACAGAAAATGCACAGTGACCGTTCACTCGGTAGAGACCTCGACCAGACTGCACCTGACGGAGTTTGCGGTTTCTTCAGTCTGCGAACTGATGCGTCCTGGAAACGATGTACCGTTCAAGTTCATCCAGACGTTTGTAATTAGACGCGTCTTTTTGAAAATAGTTTCGAAATTTGTATCATTTTTTAATTCAATAAATTCATCAAATATTTATATTTTTTATCAATTCAATGAATTTTGTTCGGGCCACAGGTTGAGTATGGCTGAGTTAATCTGTTCTAACTTATAGAAAACTAATGTAGGTAATGAAATTGTGCGTGGCCGCGATAGGGATTCTGTGAAGAATTTCGGAAAAAATAAATAACATTTTAAATTTGAACAAAGACTCGAATTATGAACGAGAGCTGATCCTCGTCGTGACTTTATCTTATCGTAAAATATTTGTTATATAATTATGTTAAAATAATTATTTTAGCCGTCGCCCGAGATATTTAATATCTGGTATTTATTAACCTTATTGTAGATAAAGAGGTTCTGCAAAACTAATTAGGTTCCTGCAATGGTTCCGTTGGTAAAAGAAGTTGGGAAACACTGCTCTATACGCTCGTGTGTTCATGTCTGTGATTTTAAAATCTAAAACAAATCATATACTAGTACCTACATGATATAGTACATGTACTAGTATAAGATCTAAGTCAGTAGCGCAACAACCGGGATGGATGGCGATAACTAACATCGGGGCCTTAAGACTTAAATGTGGCCCCATCATAGGCGTGAACTTGGGAGGTATTTATAATACGAAAAAATTGAACAGCACGTCAATGAATAGTAAGTAGGTTTAGTCTGCAGTGAAAATAATTTATTATGAATACTTTAAACCTTATAGTATTGATTATAGAATAGATAGATCTATATAATATCTATTCTATAATCAATGGTTATAGAGTCTTAGCACAGAATAGATTAAATTATTTATTCTTTATTCTATTCCGTGGTCTTAGATTTATCTTATCATCGGGGCTCAAAAATTCTAGTTACAGTCATTGAACTCTATGGTTATGGTACAGTAACTGATTTGTCTGTGATATTGTTATCTTTCTTTAGTGATAACGAGAAACCACTTTAGCGGTTATGGTGTTCTTACTATTCTTGGTTTAAATTAATTTGTTGATTATTGATATAATTGTTGATCATAGACACATAATCTTTATCTGTATAATTTTGTTGATACATTTAATTGATAGCATTGACAATTTCAATAGAAATTATTTCATTATTTAAATATAACACTGGAGACATAAGCTATTCGCCAAAAGATCACAGAATAATTTCCATGGTACTTCATCAATTATAAGTTAATATTCAATTGATTTAGATCATTGTTTAAATTAACGAGTTTTAATACTAGCATAAAAAAATCTTGAAGTATGACCTAAACTATTGACATTGATGTAGTCTTGTAAATATATTTTTTGATAGTTACACTTGTGATGGATGAACAGGACTCAGATACTGTCATAGATACAAGTGGTCGAGAACAAATTGTTCGAGGTATCAATATAATATGGAATTCATAATATTTATTTTAATTTTAATTATTAGAAATAATATATTTAATTGCAATCTTTTTTTATAGAATTGCTTGGAAATGATGAGTTTCAAAGTGAAATAGACTCTGGAACTTCACCACCTCAACTTGGTTCTTTTCAAACAACCAAATCAATGGCTAATACTTTAACTGATTCTACACTAACTAATATTTCTGGTATTATATTATATGCGTTCATTTTGTATACATTTTTCTATTTTTTAATGTTTATTACAGAAAGTCAAAGACAAAGTGTGATAACAGTACTACCTTGGGGAGCACACAAAGAACGTTCTCCATTTCCCAATGTAGACACAAATATCAAACCAGGAGAATATGTGATGCGTACATTATTTGCAGACTTTACTGTACAGGCAGAACGAAAAATGGAAGAAGTAATGAATGAATTAGAAAAGCCATTAATGAAGATTTTGCAACGTGGTGAAGATCCACAGTTTGATCAATTATTGATTGTATTTGGATCAGTTGCTGAACATTGTTTACCTTCAATATTGAAAGCTCTTTTTGCTTGGTATGTTCGGCAAGTTGGTGTATTAGATATCAATGCTACAGATTCAAAAAAAATTGAACTAAAAGGAAAAAAGTATGTTTACATATTAAAATAATAAATGTATGTAATTAAATTTGTTTATATTCATTAGAAGTAGTTTAAAATTATTTATAAATGTATTTAAAAATTATAATAGTTAATATGAAATTTATGTAAATGTTTTACTACAATAATTTATAAATAAAAATATATTTAAATGAAACACATATTTTTTTCAGTGACACTATTGATAATAAAGAAGTAGAAGTAATGGGAGAGCGAAGAGATTTAGCTGTTGAATTCATATTTTGTTTAGCATTAATTGAAGTATTAAAACAACTACCATTTCATCCAGGACATGAAGATTTAGTTATATACATTGAGAATTTGTGCTTTAAACATTTTAAATATCGTGAAGGGTTTGTAGAATTTCATACCTTTGAATTTTCTAAATCAACATAAAAATAAAAATTTAGAAGATATTTTAATACATTTTAATAAAAGCATGCAATGAATATTATTTTAATATTATGTCATATATATTTGACAGTTTTATTAATTAAATTGTTAATATTTTTACCTAGAGCACAGAGCTGTCCCAATGCACCAAATATACATATGGTTGCTGATTTGTATGCAGAAGTTTTGGGTGTTTTGGCTCAGTCTAGATTTTTATCTGTGAGAAAACGATTTATGGCTGAATTAAAAGAATTAAGAGCTAAAGAACCATCACCCCATGTTATACAATCTATAATTTCATTGTTAATGGGAATGAAATTTTTTAGAATTAAGGTTGTTAAGTAATTTTTTATTTTATACACTCATACACACACACATCTGTGCTTATTCTATATATTTACTAAATAATAATTAATCATAAACAGATGGTTCCTATTGAAGATTTTGAGGCTTCATTTCAATTTATGCAAGAATGTGCTCAATATTTTCTTGAAGTCAAAGATAAAGATATCAAACATTCAATGGCTGGATTGTTTGTAGAAATTTTGTTACCTATGGCAGGCGTAAGATAAATATTTATATTTCAATTTATTGTAATAATAATTTATTTAAATAATTTTAGATTGTTAAAAATGAAGTAAATGTTCCTTGTTTGAAGAATTTTGTGGAATCACTTTATTCGACAACTTTAGACATGTGTACTAAATCAAAACATAGATTGTCATTATTTCCATTAGTAACTTGTTTGCTATGTGTTAGCCAAAAAACTTTTTTCTTACAGAATTGGCATTACTTTTTAGCAATGTGTTTATCAAATTTAAAGAATAGAGATCCAAATATGGCAAGAGTTGCCTTAGGTAATTAAAATATCAGTGAAAAGAGTTAAATATTTTACTATCAATATTTAATTGTATATTTATTTAACTTTATAGTTTTGTATTGGAATCTAATAGTAATAAAAATATGTATCTATATCTGTACATGTATTATATTTATAGTTTTTATTTTTTAGAGGCACTTTATCGGTTATTATGGGTATACATGGTAAGAATAAAATGTGAAAGTAATTCTGCAACCCAGTCTCGCTTACAAAGTATAGTAAATTCATTGTTCCCTAAAGGAACAAAAGCCGTTGTACCTCGTGATACACCTTTGAATATATTTGTTAAAATCATACAATTTATTGCTCAGGTACATATTTTATGAATGCTGTTAATAGTTTGTATTGTGTATTTTATTATATTATTTTTTCCCAGGAACGTTTGGATTTTGCTATGAGAGAAATAGTATATGATTTATTAGGTGTTGGACGAACAATTAAATTAATACTTACTCCTGAACGAATGAGTATTGGTCTTAGAGCTTTTCTTGTTGTAGCTGATAGTCTTGAACAAAAGGAAGGCGAACCACCAATGCCAGGTACTTCAGGAGTTTTACCTTCTGGTAGTACACTTCGTGTTAAAAAAACATTTTTGAATAAGGTTTGTATACTATAATATTAATTATATTGTGTATTCGATTAGTGGTATGAGAAATATGATAATATAATACATGATGTATATTAAAAATTAATAATTTTTTTATTATTTTATATTAAAATAATTTATTAATATAGATGCTAACTGAGGATACAGCAAGAAATATTGGTATTCATTCTTATTTTCCTCATGTGCGTCGAGTATTTGTTGAAATCTTAAAAGCATTAGATACTCATTATGGAAGACCTTTGATGATGACTAGTACACAAAATATGAACAAGGTATATATATGTATATATATATATATACATATTGTTATTATGATTTAAAATATTAACTATAAAAACTGTTGTATAAACAGTTGTATTATTATTGATTATAAAATAAATCTACCCGTGCAAAGTTAACATTCAATTATTATAATAAGTAAGCTTAATATTATTAAATGAAATTATCTAAGAATGACTACATTTTTAATTTTTATAATTTTGGTATAAAATATAAATGGTCTTTATATTATTATTTAAGTACCGCAGCTCAGGATTTACAGTCTTAAAAGAAAATCTATTTCTGTTAAAATGTTGATAACAGTGTTTATAAGTTGGTTGTTGTAATTGTGGTGGGGTGATACTCGCATTAAGATAAGAACAAAAATTTAATTTTTGAAAAAATTATTAATTGTTAATTTATGCAGTAATGTTGCATCAATATGTTGCAGTATGAGCAACAGTCTATATGTACATGATTTTAGTAGCTGAAAACCCTTATACCATGAATTATCTGTTTATTCTATAATCATAAATTTATTTTACATTTGTATTTATTATGTTATTAGAGATTGAGACTTTGCATACAAATTGTAGAAAATATGCATGTGCATATGCACTTAAAATAACCAAAATATGCAACTGATTTTTTTTTTTTTTTTTAATAGCCATTGAAAAATGTGACATATTACATTTTGGATTAAGACAAATTTTTTTATTTAGCCAGTTACTAATAAAAACATCATGGACATAATATTACTCTGTACAGTTTATTTAATTTTCTTAGTCTCTTTTCCTGTTTCTAATGAAATAAAAATTTTAATATTTAAAAAAATTTATTAATAATTTTTTGGGTACATCATGTTTATCAGTAAAGTTGAACTGTTTAATAAAATATTTTCTGATTTTATGGAATTTAAATATATAACGATTGTTGGTAAACTTATTTATATAAACTTATAACAAACGCTTCATATATAATGATGTTTTTGGTGCATATTTAAAATATACTAAGTTATGTAATTTTAAATTTTTAGGTAAATCCTATAAATGTTTTTGATTTCCAGTTATAATTTTCAAAATTTTAACAACAAATTGTAACCATAATTTTTATCCAGTACAGTTTAAATTTTTATTTGTGCTCCAACTATTTGTTTTAGCACTAGCAAGTTTCTTGTTTTTCAAATCATGTAATTTAGTTTGGTAAAAATAAAAAGTTAGATTTGAAGAATACAAATAATCATTAATGCAATTAGAGTTCAAATATTGAGGGTGTTGAAATTATTGAAAATAATATTGATGGTATTTCACTGTAATTATTATAGATTGACCTAAAAAAAAAACCAAGGGCACTAAATTTGATATTAGGAGTGCTATATATCCTTTTGAGCTCTAGTTACATCTATGCAAGTAATACAGGTTGAGTTTGAATATTTTGTTGTTTGGTATATATTTTGTGCAGTATCGATATATATTATATAATTTTATTAAGCAAGTTTACATTTTATAATATTAGTAATAACAAAGGGTATCTTGGATCTACCATCTGACATGTTTTTATCTTTTCAAATGTTGAGTAACCAAATATTGCCTTTGTACTTATTTTCGTTTCACAGTATTTGTAAGACCATGATTCCATCACTTGAGGATATATTTTTTACCAAATTCATTTATATATTGTTTGTTATTTTCTGATAAGGCTACAATTTATAATTTTATTTTTAATCTCTCTTCTATCTACAATAATATTAATTTAAAAAATTAATAGAGAAAAATGTAAAAACAATTAAGTATTTAAGTATTTTCTTAGTTGCTACATTCAATGATATGATAACTCATTCTGTGACTAGGTATATTGGCCGATGTATGACGGTAAAATAAAATGATGTCAACCATTAAAATAAATTATTTTACATAAACTAGCAAAATATGTAAAAAAAGTTGCCACATAAGCAAATCGAAGCATTTTTAAGGCCAAAAAAGGTGTCGTCAGACACAAAAATAAAAAAAAAAAAGAACCGGATGGGCCTTGCTCTGCTGTACACTTGGGGGTGAAGTGCGACTCTTCATAGGATAGGTCATTATAATGGATTTGTTAAATTTGAATTCAATGATAGGTATCATATAAAGATTTAATGATAATTTCAAGTTGTTGCGGTTTTTCGTTTTTGAGTTAGGGCATTTTAAAAAAACCAATATCATTTGTCAGTCTAGAATATTATACATTATATTATATTTTACATGTAATTTTATGTCAATATTCCCTGTTCAAACGCTTATAAAAAAAAATTGTGCCTATGGATTTTAAAAATTTTTGAATGACTTTAAGAACTACTTCTGTGGAATCTTCTATTAAATTTTCAAGTATTTTGTACGAGCCAAATTTTTTTTATCACCGATTATAAAAAAAAAATGTAAAAAAATCGAATATTTTAAATGCCTATAAGTGGCTTAAAAATCAATATAATATTTTGAAAAAAATATTGCATAAAAGAAATACCAATCTTAACAGCTGGTAGAAATTTCAAAAATCTGCGACTTATACTTTTTGAATTATAACAAATATTAAAAATCGTTCGAGAATAAATCGTTATTTTATGCAATTTCGTAAATATTTAAATTTCAAACAGTCATAAAATTTTTTCCTTTAAGTCCGGAAGAAATTTTTTTAAAGATTTTTGAAGAGTAGCTTATAGATAACCTAGTGTTAAAATTTTGAACCTAAAGTATGAACAGAAAAATTTTTATGAATTTTTATCTACAAAATAACTTGCAAATTATCGTGATTTTCACATATTTCGTATAAATTGGAACTTTGAGTACCTTTTGAGTTAAGGAACAACTTATAAGAAACCTTGTATTAAATTTTCAAGATTTTCTGGCCGGCCAAAAAAATTTTATCGTTATTTTAAAAAAAAAAAAATTAAAAAAATTGAAAATTTTAATTGTCTATAAATAGCTTAATAAAAGTCAAAATACTTTGAAAATTTAACGGTGTATAGAGAATGCTAATCTTAACATTTGGTGAAAATTTCAAGTATTTACATCGATTAGTTTTTGAGTTATAGCAAAATAAAAAATTTGATTTTGTCGAAAACTGGTTTTGCGTAAAAACTACCGTTTTTCCCTTATTTTTTTAGGGTTTATAAAAAGGGTCGCATTTAAAAAATATTGAAAATTTTTTTACTTTTGACCCCCCAAAGTACCAACTAGATTCACTTTCCTTTCAGAAAAGTTGCTACATAAGCAAATCGAAGCATTTTTACTGCCAAAAAAGATGTTGTCAGATACAAAAAAAAATAAAAAAAAAAAATAAAAAAAAAACACACATCATTGTAAAACCAATAGATTCCATCACTCCGTTCAGAATCTAAAATATGTAATTTAATTTTTTATAATTCAATCCATTATGTCGTAAAACATGTATATCATATTTACATTATTCATCTGCCTTTTTAAAGAATATGCAAATGCAAAACTTTCTGAACCCTTTAAATTATATTATTAAATAACTGGAAGGTTTTTAATTAATATATAATATAAAAATATTAATAAATAAATATTATTAATATATAAATATTAATATATTTTTTTTTTTTTTTTTGAGTTGCATGGAAATATTAAAATTTAAGCTTAAATTATGAAGTGATTTAATAGAATATCCTAGGTATTTTAGTAGTTATGTTATTAATGAATAATAAATAGAAATTCAATATTTATGTAATTTTTGACATATTTATTCATTTTGTATAATTTTACAAGTTATTTTAATATCTTAGTATCCCTTTACATATGGCTCAAATAAAAATATTTTGTAAAAAGTTAGTTTATATTTATAAATATTTAGCAATCATATAGCTTGATTTATTTGGTTAATATCTTAATTCTTAGGAATTTAATTTAAAATATATTTTTTTAGGAACCTGATGAAATGATTACGGGTGAAAGAAAGCCTCGTATTGATTTATTTCGAACATGTGTTGCGGCTGTTCCACGATTAATACCTGAAACTATGACTGGTGGTGCTGATTTACGAGATATGTTGTCTCGTTTAACTGTGCATATGGACGAGGAACTTCGAACCTTAGCATATCAGAGTCTTCAAACTTTGATAATAGATTTTCCAGAATGGCGGCATGATGTAATTACTAGTAAGTACAATTTAGTATTTCATTCAATTTAAATATACTCTACTATTTTATACATTAACTGTTATTTAGGCTTTACACAATTTTTGGCACGAGATGTTCAAGATACGTTTCCTCAACTAGTTGACAATGGTTTGCGTATGTTATTGCAACTATTAACCTGTTGGAAAAATAGTATTACACCAGGATTAATTAAGAATCAAACAGAAAAAAATAAAAAAATAGATTTAGCTGAGAGTCAACAAAAATCAAAAAAAGTTGATTTTTCTCAAGTTGAAGCATTTGCTTTAGTAATGCTATGTAATTGTCGATTAAGTCCACGCCGCTTATCTGCTCATATACTTCGAGAAATAAAATGTCTCATGAAGATATTAGGTTAGCATTTTTTTAATAACTTTTTAGTAATTTTAAATAATGTTTAATTTTGTTATTATTTAGATAATACTAAGGAAGAGTTGCCAGTTATTGATATTATTGATAAAGCTTGCCCTCAATTAATTGAGAGGTGTTTTCCTATGTTACCTTCAGCAGAAAAATCAGCTGCAATGACAGCATTTGCAGCAAATTCAATTGATTTGCAATGGATTGTTGATCGTAATGCACCTATATGGACAGCTGGTTAATAATTTATGTTTATTTATTACTATTAAGTACCTATGTATTTATGTGTTCTGACAACATTTTAAAAATTTTTAGGAATTCAAGATGATTCTAATTCCACCAAAACTGCTTCTTCTTTAAGCTTATTGGGTGGGATTGGAAATAGTGATCCTTGGGGAACAATACTTTTTGGTATTTTATCCCAAAATGTTATTATAAAACAATGTCCTTCTGTTACTGCTCAGGCTTGGCCGTTGGTATTTTCTAGAGTTCAAAATCTTTTTACAGTAATTGATCCCACGTACGTTAATAATAAATATTTAAAAACTGTGGTATTATATACTTTTTTTAATTTTTCAGGCCAGTAAGTGATAATAGAGCTTCATTGTTGAGAAGCTCAGCTCCTCCAAGAAAACCTTTAACAGAACGAGATCAGTACTTAACTCTGTGGCGATATTACGCAATGTTTGCTATGCGAGTTGTACCTCTTGCTCCAAATCCAGTTATACGATGTGCTTCACCTGATTTAAGTTTAAGCTCTTCACCAGATAGCTTAGCAACTGAACGAAATGATAGTAAAAGTGTTACACCAACAGTTTTGTATAAATTAGTTGCTCCATTATTGAGATGTGAAGTAGCTGATGTTCGAGATGCAGCTGTTTATGCAATGGGAACTATAAATCCTGAAGCATTAAAGTAATTCATAAAAAGAAAATTCATTATTGTCATAGAGTTAATTTCACATAATTATTTTAAACAGAGATCTTTTGGAAGAATTAATTGCTTATATTAAAGAAGCTGTGGATAGAAAACAAGAAAACATGAGAAGACGAAGAAGAAGAGATGCATTGCGTTTACAATTAGTTAAGGTTTTTGAACTCATTGCAGGATATGGAACATTTGGTTGCAGGTATTTATGCAACATATTTTTTAAAAAATGATAAAAGTCATGCATAAAATGTAATTTTTTTTTTTTAGTTCATTTGTTCTAGATAGAGATACATGTTCATTACACCCAACAATCGAAGAATATGTTGATGGAGCTAGAATCTGTTTAGAATTAGAATCAGAAAAAGACAGCCTTCGAGAAATTAAACTACACTTTTGTAGATTTGTTATGAAGATAATAAAAAGTTTTGAACGTAAGTACAATTGTAATTTAAGAGTTTTAAAAATGAGTTATAGGTATTTAAATTAAACTGAATTATACTTTTTTAATATTGATTTCAGTGGATAAATATCGCACATTGTTAAAACGTGAATTACGACAAAACCTTTTTACTCTCTTTTGTAATTGGGCTGAACATCTTGGTTCATCAGCTATTTCAATTAGTTTATTTACAATAGATTTAGTTAAAGATGATTTACAAATGGCATCTTTACAAGCAGCTTGTGCTGTCCTTACTTGTGGACCTTGTTTTAATCATACTTTAGTTGAACCTGATGGATCTTTATACGTTTGGATAGATGTATTATTGGCACATCCTGATAAACGAGTTCATCAATTAGCCTTGGAAACAGTTGTTTTATTGTTGGACTGTAATCCTGACTTAGGAGCACTTCTAGACTGGGTTGTAGATAGATGCTATACAGCTGTACCATCTGTAGCAGATGCATGTTTTCATGCACTCGGAGTAATTTTCAGTACTAGGTACGTAAAATTGTTGTTTATTTATACTTACATATTTATTAAAATACCTAAGTATAGTTTTTTTAGCAAACAAAATAAATATACTTATGTTGATCGGATAATGTATTAAATTAACTATATTTTTTAAATTATTAAAATTATAAAGTAAAATATATATAGATGATTCAGAAATGTTTATGCTATGTAGCTAAGATTGAATTTTTTAATTATTCTTCAGTTCATCAATAGTTATATATAACCCTGCGTTATACACATCCAATTTTATTACATAAATACACGCTCACGGTCATTTTGATCAGGTACAGAAAAACTACTCAGTTTCAATACTTACAATATTTCACTTTATTATTTTTTATTGTTACACTTTTTATTTATTAGTATGTATATATGCATTAAAAATTTCACGAAAAAAAAATAATAATAAAAAATTGTTTTGATTTTAGGTTAACTATAATTTATTTTAACTTTTTTTAATAAATTTAAATTATTATTCTACTTCATGTTTTTAGTGTCAATAATTACATTGTAGTGATGTTGTGTGCTCTTTAAAAAAATAAAAAATAATGTTCACATTCAGTACAATATTATGTACCTAGTTTTACGCCTTTTTTCCAACCAAGCATTTACACACATCACAGTCAAATAGACAAGTACATAACTTAAGAGTATTATTTACGTTTCATTATTATGATTCAAAATATTATAACCTTAAAATTTGATTTACAAATGCATAATACAAGAAGTTCCAGTACCTAGCATAAAATCATAGTTAAATAGATTAACGAGTTATATGTAAAAATAAAATAATCCTGTCATTTAGGCAAGTGCACGTGTAATGCTGGGTTAAATGATTATTAATTTTGGTACAGGCATTATTCTTTTTTGTCTTATCTTTTTACCCCCGGGTGCTTTGAGTTCTATAAAATAGGTCGAGAATAATAATGTTCATGACGTGCGTATGAGGTGTGCAGGGTGTACTTAGGACACTTGGACTGACTTGGACTCGTATGGAGGTCCAGTGACATAACGAAGGATGCGCTTAGTTGGAAACCAGAAGGCAAGAGACCACGGGATAGACCGGAGAAAAGGTGAATGGATGAGCCAAACCAGAATTTTCGGATACTACGGGTCGATAATTCGGAGAAACTGGCAAATTATAGAGAAGAATGGAGGAGGCTGTGTGGTTTAGTGATGGGCCTTAATGGCCTACAAAAGCTGTAAAGAAGAAGAGCGCATAAGTATTGTAGGCACCCTCTGAATATAGGTCTGCGCACACCTATGATAATACTCCATATATTTTTATTGATATTTTATTGTCCAGTTTTACATTTTTAAATAATAAAATAATACGTAATTAAAATATTTAAATAAATAATTACAAAAAAAAAAAAAAACTAAGACAAAGACTAATAATACTGATAATTAACTCTAACGAGTTGCAAGACGCGTGCGAGAGTGTAGTTGGTACTTCTTGTCTCATGCCTTGAGTCACTAATAGGCAGGTATATTGTGAGTATCATCGTGTATGTATCAAAGTCACTAATGAGTTAGTAACCGATTAGTAATGAAAATTACTATTCAGTTTTAATTAAAAACAACTTGGCTTCAACTTGGAAGATGTTTGTGAGTGGATCAAATACCCACTATGTGAATTGTGTGATTTAAATATTTAATTAGAATAAAATGTATGTCATCAATTTAGATTAATTATTTTAAAGACTTGCTTGATACAAAGCATAATATATGCATGTTGATAAAATCGATAGTTCTCAGAGACAGTATAAGCTTTACAGGACATATTATAAATTTACCCTTTAAAACAATGGATTTTTTTTTCAGTGACGCCGAAGTCTTGAAAATGTATTCGGGCAAAAAATATTTAAAAAGGCCACAATATCTAAATATCAGCCCCAATGGCATATCTGCTGAGGAGGGGATAGTGGTTTTTACCTAAAATAAATTGATAATTGGCTTGTAATGAAGCTTTTATACGGCTTATACGGCTTGGCAGCCAAACTTCAATTTAATCTGAGGCGGTCTCAACCTACATTTTCAAAAGAAGTCAGGCCAAGGCTTGACCTCAGTATAGGGTTCGGCGCCATTGATTTTTGAATACTATTTCAATACTGATTAAAATTATAAAAACATTTTAATTATTAAATAAATATAGAATGAAAGAAAGCATATAAAAATATAATTATAATTAACTAACAAATACTAAATCTCAATAATTAAATTACTATCTTTCGCCAGTTACATTAGACGGAATAATGATTACAAACATTTTTAAATCAGTGTATTGAATCAGGAATTTGAATTATTAAAGATTAAATTCAATATATAATTTTTCTATTGAATTATATTATTAATTATTAGTCTTATCTAGAAGCGCTAAACCTATAAACTAGAAGGAGTTTCTACTGTTTCTACCAGAAGTGTACCTTTTTTTTTTCGCCAAGTTTTTTCGTCTAGTATCTGAATATTATTGTACGATTGTATCTATTACAATTATTAATTAGACAAATAAGTTAATTAAAAATCTAGAAATTTTCATATATCTACATATAATAAACATTTTGTTTATAAATAAAAAATATGATAAATTTAATAAAAGGTAAAAATAATTGTTAGTAGTTAAAAAGTAATAATATTTGTTTTTACCACAATTTCTTACATAAAAAATATCAAAAATATAATCATTTTTTTATAAGTTATTAACAAAATTTAAATAATAATTTATATAAAATTAAAAAAAAATGATTGAAACCTTGAATTTTTATGTATATTAATTAATAATGTATCATATATAATAGTATAGTAATATATAATTAATTATATATATATATGTGTAAGTTGTTAAGCTAATTTTAAAATAAGAATTTAAGAACATTTTATTCAAATACTAGACTAACTTTTTTTATTTGGCGAGAAAGTGAATTGGCAGAAAAGGAAAGGATACATTTTTGATGGGAACTAGCTAATGCCCAAACTAGAGGTGGCAGTCACCTACCATTTTTAAAAAGATGGGTGAGTGAGTTGGCAGATGGACAAGAATCTGAAAAATTTGAATTTTGATGGATATTAGGTGTATCTATCGAAAGTCTTTGAAATACTCAATTTAGAAAAAATTAAATTATTTTAAAATTTATGAATTATTTCGCACACTTATATTAAAACTCGAGGCAAGTGATAGTAATTTTAAAAAAAGTTGTTAAAAAAAAATTATTAAAACTAATAAAAATTAGATTTTAGTGTATTAAATCCCTTTTAATTTAAAATTTGAATTCTTGTAAATGTAATATTATTTTATTTATTCATAATTGTAATTATTATAATATCAATTAAGTCAATAAAAACCTTATTTGTTGAATATTTTAATAATTGTATGAATTAATTAATTGAATGAATTATTATAATTTTTTGAATCTTCGTGTCTATGTGTTATTTTACTTTATTATATCATTAACCAGTTTTCTATACGTCATCACGACACCAAGCTTTTTTAAATTTTGTTTTACTTGTGTTAAAAAACGTTGAATTTATTTAGGGAATATCCATGTGATCATTATACGGCAATTATTAACGTTACATTGATGAACACTGGTTGTCCTCGATCATCTGTACGAGATACTGCCTTACAATTATTACAAGTCCTCGATAAAAGATTTTTTGGATCTGGGTGTGTTGAACTTTTACCTCCAACGTTACCATCTGATTCCCCAGTCACAGCACGTGAGTACTATTATGTAGTTTGTGTGTTAATATTAAAGTTAAGAACTTAGAAATATCTATGTTAAAGTTAGAATGTAAAATAAAATAATTTTTAATTTCATCTTAATTTTTAATTTACATACTTACTCGAATATAGAAGTGTTATATATTGAATATTTTGAATTGAAATATGCAGAAATTTTTGTAATAAATTAGAAATTATTATTACAATTTTTAAATATTTTTAATAGGTAAATACGGAGACTTAAAAAATATAATTTATATAACTTACAAACTTATAATAAAAACTATTGTAAGACATTTTTTTAATAATTTGTGTTTCATGTTAGGTTTATCATTTTACACTAAAGTATATATGGTTTTTTTTATTAAATAATTTTAATTATTTATAAATATTAAAATATAACTTAGAATTTCATTGAAAAATTTTTAAAGTAATATTGTAATATTATTCGTATAATACGTGTACAATATGCGTTCATGAAGTCGTTTTTTCGTGGTTTCGATTTTACATAAAATATTTATTTTAAATGAAACTCAATAATAGTTAGTGTATGATTGAAACCAAAAAAGTAAAGGTAAAAATAAATTGTAAAAATATACAATATTAAAATTAATATTCAGTTTTTTCTTTTTCTTCTTTTTTTTGAGTTTGTCGCCCATCAAGACCATTCTGTTACATACAATTATCCAGTTTTCCCTACCAGCCGCTCATGCTTCTAATCCAGTTCTCCATTCAGTGCCTCCATGTTAGGTTAAACTTGATATTCATAAAAAGTAAAAAATAGTATTATATTATTTTGGTATACACTATTCAAATTTGTGTTGATGTTAACAAGTATTTATGTTAAAATTAAGAGCTTAAACATGCAGATGGGTAAATTATTTTTAGCATTCAAACTTGCATAACCCTTTGTATATTTGATTAGTTGTAATTTAAGGGGACGTTTTAATTGAATAAAGGAAAAATTTTACATTTTTATTATTTATCAGTCATTTTTACTTGAAAATATAATACGGAAAATTACTTCAATTTTTTTAAGAAAAAATTGATGTCATTTTCCGTATTATATTTTCAACAATTATTGTCTGTTGCCTGATATCGGTGCTCGGTCTTATAGCTTG
Source organism: Sipha maydis (assembly GCA_034509805.1). Classification (NCBI taxonomy): domain Eukaryota; kingdom Metazoa; phylum Arthropoda; class Insecta; order Hemiptera; family Aphididae; genus Sipha; species Sipha maydis. The sequence continues at coordinate 67,502 of JASXSY010000625.1, read as the reverse complement.
TAGTTCTTATATACTATTATCTAATCTATGGTATGAGCCAATTTATGACTTACAAAATAATATATATTATATAAATGTAAAGAACGTTGTAACATGTGGGTTCAGCAATTTAAACTCAATAGAGTACAAAAATACTAAATTTGGATTTTAAAATCTGAATATATATTATTTTTGATTTTAATCCGGAATTCATATTTTTTATCCGAAAATTCTAAATCCAAATTTTTTGAGTTTTGGAGAATGCTGATTTATATCATATCATTAATTAACACTGGAAGTATAATTTTTCCGTTATAATTTTTTTAGATTATTTTCTTATGAACAACGAGGAGTTTTCGAGGAATTATTTATAAATATTGGACTTAAAATTTCAGTGAAAAAAATAGTTTTTTTTTTTTTAATTCTGACTACGTATGTTTTACAGTTTTTATACTATTACATAAACGTATAATTTGTTAAAAAAAGATTGGATTACTATATTTTTTTTAAAAATGCATTAGTCAATGTATGATAATAGTTTTACAAACATTTTACTATATACAATTTACTTGTTTTTAAGTATATTATTATTAGGTCTTTTTAATTTTGTCCAATCGGTATGAGTTCATGAACTTCTTTCCAAGTCCCGTTCACAGTAGTTTGTTTTGACCCCACACCACTTTTTGAAAATTCTGATAATACTGTAACATAAGTATAATATATATATATATATATATAAATTAACTAGCACGATTTTTATTGAATTTCAAATACATTTTGTTTAATTATGATTGTTTTACAATAAACCTCGTGTTAAGTAATCAGTTTTGTGAAATAAAAACAAATAAAGCTGATTATCGATATGTCATATCACTTATTTTTATTCTAGCGACTCAAGCGTTAAAAACGCATGACAAGCTCAAAATCGATGCTACATATCGATTCACGTGAGAAATTTGCAATAAATATCTTACAAGTATTCATTTTTAAATTTGAAATAATTTTCTAAAGATAATTAGATAAAACCCAGGTTTCTTCATTTGATCACTCCAGAGTATACTAGTTTTCCCAACCATTTCAGAAACACTGTACATATACGATGTGTTCATCAATTTGGGGAACATTGATTTTCTCGGCTAGATTACGAGTACATTGGAAAAATTGAATTTTTTTTTATAGGTACACATTTTTATATACATTATAAAGTTTGTATAATTTTGATACGCGTAAACGCAATAAAATATGTTTTTTTTTTTTTAATAGCAAAAGTTATTTTGAATTTTTTGAATTATTATATTTATATAGGCCTATTTTTAAATAAATTTTGATATACTCGTATTAATTATAGTTTTAAAATCAAAATTGAATGAATTAGAGCCATTTTAATTTTAATAAATAATATATTTTTACGATTCATTAAAATGTATACAACTTTATAATAATATTATTTATAATTATTTATTATTGGTTATTTTTTGAATATTTTTACGTACATTTTTTTCATAGGTATTATAAACAAAATTAATATACTAATAACATATTAACAATAAATTAAAAACAAACAAAATGTGCAAATATTTTTAATTTACGGTAGATACAATAGAAATTGTCGTCAGTCAGCATAAATGTAAGCTAAATAATACCCAGTTCAGTATTATCCATTACCATAATTTTTTTTTTTTTTAGATTCTAGAGTTAAAAAAAGAAAAAAACAGTAAAAATGTTCTAAAAGTTTTTACATATAGGTGTAACTGGTTGAAAATGAAATATTGATTTGTAACAGAGATAAGAATTATAATGAACTATTTTGTTATTTTTTAAAAATTACATAAGATATTGAAAAACAATCTTATACTATCCGAAAATTTACTGTTAAATTATTAAAGTTTAAAATTATTATTTTAAATGTTATAAATGATTAAATTATGCATTTTTGTTTGTCATAAAATTATATTTAAATCGTTGAAAATATATGGAACTTATTTATACTTTTTCTGTGTACTATATTTGAAATAATTTAGCTATTTAGTTATTAGTTGAATTTCTATTTTGTCATTTAATTAAATTTGTTTGAACGAAGTCCATAGTTTCAAAAAAATATCTACCTGAAGTTTAATTTTTTGATATTTGTTTCTTCCATAAATCTCAAGTCAAAATTATACTTTGTTTGGTGGTTAAACTTGTATATTTTAAAATAAATTATAAAATAGCGAATTTGATATATTTTAAGAGTATATGATTAAGTTGTCAATATAAAAATGCATAAAAGAGATTGTTATTTCAAAATTTCTTGACGCAAAGAATGCCCACCTGTTGTAATCTGAGTGTCTCTCAATCTTTTATTCGGATATCTTCTTTTACTCCAAAATTCAATTAAAGCTCTTCTAAAATTTTGACCACTTACACAATATAATACAAAGTTTATTCCAAAGTTTGTGTTGTACATCTGATTTGCAATAAATTGTATTGTTTTGAATTGTGATGGGGTTATCTGAAAGTGAAAAATTAGTTTTATAAAAATATCATGTATAAGTTTGAATCCATATACTACACAATTTAAATATTTTTTTTCCTTTTAATAATAATAATAATAATAATATCCTTTTAATAAGTTATTAATGTTATATGTTTTAGTGGTAGTCAAATATTATAATTCTTATCAAAACTTAAAACTAATCATAGGTTTTTACCTGGTCCCACACAATCCATACTCGAAATACGTATGCTGGTAGATTAAGACAAAGAAACACTGTAGATACCACTAAAAGCATTTCTGTAATTTTCATTTGAGATGTATGTTGTGAATTACGAGGTGTAGATTGTCTTCGTCTTGAGGGGTGAAGTGTCATTGTTCGTCTAGTTCTGGCTAACCGACAAACTGATTGACAAATCATGCAATTGAATATCACGATCAGGAAAAACGGTATAACCATATTTATTAGAACATCTGCATAGTTTAGCCATACGAATAAATTGAACCAGTTAACGTTCAAGTCACATACTCGTGCTGTTGAGTTACTATTTATAAAATAATACAATTTAAGGTTGAGATAAAAAATAATTTACCGTTTATTATAATATATACATTTGATGAAGATAGTTTTTCTATTTTATAGTATAAAAAAAGATGCGTTTTGGATTTATTATTATGTATGCTATTGTATTATCATAAATATTAAGCATCACTTTATTTGTTTGAAATTATAAAAATGTTGAGATAAATAGTCATTTCCTATAATTTTTTTTTATGTAAATCTACATTAACTATTTAACTTGTACCTAGAATACTAACCTAGAATTATTTGTGGAAAAAAATATTGGAGAATAAAAAATAAATTACTTAATTATTAAACTTTTATTATTTGATCCTGAAATATTGAATATTTATAAATACTTTTTACAATTATTTACATTTTTGTCTTCAAATGTTAACCTAAAACAAATAGCAATGGTTGTACTAATTTTCTATCACAATACTTTATTTTAACTACAGCAAAAATGCAACAAGTAATGCATTCATAGACTATTTTTTTTATACCCTAGTTATTTTTTTATGGTTATCTTGTAAAATAATATTAAAATTAAAATTATATTGGATCTTAATGATAGCCAAATTTTTAGCTTTGTTCAAAAGTTTACAACTTTATGATGATTTTAGTGTCCATTATATAGTTTCTGTGAAAAATATATTGTTAATTGAATGCGTTTTTGCTTGCATACTTAAATGAAAAAAGTTCCGAAACTTCTATTAAATATTCAATTTTATTAACTTTAATATCAAATTATTTTTCATTTATAACTATAAATAACAATAATAACAATATAATAATTAAAACTATTAATGTTTTTTTTTTCATTTGCAGTATTAAACTGTTTTTCTGCAAATATCTATTTAATATAGGATATTTTCATCAAAAATTAAGTAGTGTGTCAATGATTCAATAATATCTTTATTTATATGCACGTTAAAATTTTAAACATTTTTTAAATTTATTTGGTCAAAAATATGTTTGATAATCTATAAAGAGACTATGGTCAGCTAGTTTTATTCCTAGAAATATTTTTAAATTATTTACGGCTATATTAAATTTAATTTATAATTGTAACTTTTGTTATAAATTAGTAAATTAGTATTGTAATTTTTGAAAGTAAATTTTGAAATATTTCTATAAAACATTTGATTAAAATTAAAATAAGTAATTTTGTTTATAATTATTTTAATAATCTTAATGATGAAAAATATTTAATATTAGTAAAAATAAACTATATTTCCTTAAAGTAATGACTTTATTTTCATATGTTAATTATATAATTGCATATGTTACTTTTTCTGTACCTACGTTTAAATTTATTTAATTGTTGTAATCGTAAAAATAAATAATATTTTACTGTTATAAAAAAGAAAAAAAATTCTAAATACTTACTTTACTATAACGTTTTGAGGTTCAGCTATAACTAAATATGGCATATGCACGATTAATGCTATTGTGATTAATATACTTAGAACAATTTTAGCTCTGTATACTGTGCATACCACTGATCTATGTAACGGATACCGAACAGCTATAAAACGTTCTGACGTGAACACCACCACCAGCCACACGCTAATAAAACTACACAACTAAAATAATAATATATAATTATAAAAAGAACATTAATAATAAAATAAAAGACATTTTTAAATCATTATTTTATTTGTGAAAACAGTTCATTAAAAGTACATGGTATATTTTTTTTACCTAGTTTTAAATTAATATTTAATACTTGTGATATTACAAGTACTATATACTGAAAAGTAATATATACCATTGATTAAATACAAATTAATTTAAAATGCTTTGATCACTCCATATTTTTTATAAAATGTATAAGATAATTTTTAATTATTGAATCAGTTTGGTGTTGTATAGTTTAAAACCATCATTAGACAATAGATGGTATTATTTTATAAATCATTCAATTGTCTTATTGTAGTTTGAATTATTTTATAGTTACATATTCATCCAACTACATCTTATTTTGGCTCTGGAGATAAATTATTCTTTGAATATTGCACGAATTCTTATTTGTTTTTCATCATACTTAGAATAATGCTCTAATAATAGCCCACACCTGAGAGAAATTGATTTTCCTTATCCATAATTTACGAACTGTTATACTTGAAGAATTGTTATCCATGAGACAGATGTTGGTGCTATTTACTTGTTATGTTACTGTTTATTATGACATTTAATTGATTTAATTTAAATCGTGTGCATTTATTATGCTCTGTTAATTAATCACTACTAACATAATCTTCTTAAAACTTATCATTATAATTTGATTTTACGATAATGTAAAGTTAACATGTATAGCAGTATGATAATTTATTCTTATAAAATATTGATTTTGGTATCCATTTAATTTTAAATTTGTATGAAGATAATTTATTTGTAAATAAAACTTGATAACTTATATACTTTTATATAGAAACTCATATAAACTTATTGAATTTGTAACATAATCATTTAAAAAATTGAAGTTGATATTATTATTGTTTTGGATAACCCCTACGTTTATTAGTAATTGTAATTAGAAATTTCTTATGTTAATGTATACAATTAATATATAGTCTATAGTCTCCTCGTTAAACATGCGTTTTTATTAAATTATAAGTTTTTTTTTTCTGAGAAAACCTACAATAAGAAATTGTTAGTTTTGTAATGTATTTTTGAGGAAAATTATATTTTTAGTCAGTGAAACCATAATGCTGATCAAAATTTCAAGTCATGTATTCAATTAAGTCGATTGTAAAATTAACTTTTATATATTTTAAAAGGGTTATTCGAATTTCGCAGTAATTCCAAAACACATTAAATATTTCTGAAAACGGTCTTACAATCTATACTTATATTTTTTATCTGTTATTTTAGGTTATTATTTTATCTGGTATTATTTGATTAAAATTTTTTTATAAACTTTTGAAAATTAATTAATCAATTAATTTAGTTATTACTTTTGATATTGTGGAATGTTATCAATAACTATGCTTTTATTTTTAGTAATTTTTCTATGCCGTTGAGCTATAATACATATGACATTTTTTCATTATATTTTTCTGAAATTGTATTTTATTGATAGGTATTGTATTTTAGGTATATTAGTGTTGTTATGTTCGTAAAAAACTACATGCCAGTGTAAATAGAAGAAAATGCATCGAATAGTCTATAGGTAGGTATTTCATTTGTAATAAAAATATACAATAAATTACTCCTATTTCGATATGCCTTTACTCCTCTTATTTTTTGGACATACAATGCTTCTGAATCCCTCGGGGTGCTCTTAGACCACTTTGTGGTCACTTTATGCTACATAGTTGGTACCTTGACTTGACATTACAAACATGTTTATGTAAATTGAATGTTATACCGTTTGTGTGTGAAATAGGAAAATGTGGGGAAATATGAATATTTAGATGAACGGGAGCGGTATATATCCGAAGGACACTTAAATCATTTTAGGGAAAGTAGTTCTGAATGTAGAATTTATCTTTATAAATTATTATTTTACTTTATAATATTTGAAACCTTTTTTTTATTTTCTTCGAAGAATATATTATTTTTTCGAAAATTGAATGTAAAGAAACATTTCTACATTATGTTAAAAGATTTTATCCATCCAAGAAAAGTATATTAATTAATTAGTTTGATTTTAGTACCAAATTTTAAGCGAAATATTGTGTCACTGTTAAGGGACAACATTTCCAAAATACGAAGTAAAATTATATACTTCCGTTTTTGTTATGTCATAATTTTTATTCAAACACTATCTTGAAATACAAGGATGATATTGCTGTATTTGTTTTTTAAATTTTAAAACAATATACCATTACTCTCAAAAAACGATTTTGAATGAAGGGAGTGACGATTATAAATAATTTTTGCAAATTTTCAGTCGGTTTTTTTTGCTATAAAGAAAATTATAAGGAAAATATCGAATCCAATTTTCAAGGTATAAGTATAAAAGTTTAAAATCTTATAAATTTTTGTTTATAAAAATGTAGTAGGTTTTCGTGATTCTAAACTATATAAATTGAAAGATTTAAGTTTTATTAAAATTTAATATGTATACGCTTTTATATTTCATTTTTGATTATAAGCTCAATTTTTTTTTTATTAGTGACTTAGAATGAGAAAATTTGTGATATATTTTCAAGACTTTTTGAAATCATGAAAATTCAATTTTCCATAAATAGTTCAAAAATGTAAAAAATAAAATCTTATTACAATTATACTATTTAAGGCGAAAGGTGATATTAGCATTCAGTAACAATTTTAAGGTTATTGTTTTTTGAGTAAATAATAAAACAAAAATATAATTTAAAAAAAGTCGATAAAAGACCGTCGATTACGAAAAATTAGAACGTGGCACGTGCCCATTTAATTAATAACAGATTTATAAATAAAAAAACCGGATGGGCCTCGCTCTGCTGTACACTTGGGGGTGGATTGCGACTCTTCATAGGATAGGTCATTATAATGGATTTGTTAAATTTGAATTCAATGATAGGTATCATTGTATACGAAAAACGATTCTGAACGGAGATGATATGTTAGTCTAGAATATAATACAATGTTATTTATAAATATTATATAAATATATTTTATTTTTAAACGAAAAATTTAGAAAAACCGAAAATTTAAATTGTCTATAAATAAGTCAAAATATGTCAAAATACTTTGAAAACTTAACCATGTTTAGAAAACGTCAATATAAAGATTTGGTGAAAATTTCAAGTTGTTGTGGTTTTTTGTTTTTGAGTTAGATCATTTAAAAAAAAAACCGATATCTTTGTCAGTCTAGAATATTATACATTATATTATATTTTACATGTAATTTTTTGTCAATATTCGCTGTTCAAACGCTTATAAAAAAAAATTGTGCCTATGGATTTTAAAAATTTTTGAATGAAATTAAGAACTACTTCTGTGGAATCTTCTATTAAATTTTCAAGTATTTTGTAGGAGCCAAATTTTTTTTATCACCGATTATAAAAATAAAATGTAAAAAAATCGAATATTTTAAATGCCTATAAGTGGCTTAAAAATCAATATAATATTTTGAAAAAAATATTACATAAAATAAATACCAATCTTAACAGCTGGTAGAAATTTAAAAAATCTGCGACTTATACTTTTTGAATTATAACAAATATTAAAAATCGTTCGAGAATAAATCGTTATTTTATGCAATTTCGTAAATATTTAAATTTCAAACAGTCATAAAATTTTTTCCTTTAAGTCCGGAAGAAATTTTTTTAAAGATTTTTGAAGAGTAGCTTATAGATAACCTAGTGTTAAAATTTTGAACCTAAAGTATGAACAGAAAAATTTTTATGAATTTTTATCTACAAAATAACTTGCAAATTATCGTGATTTTTACATATTTCGTATTAATTGGAACTTTGAGCACTTATAAAAAAAATTGTCACATACGATTTTAGATTTTTTTTTATCAGTTAAGGAACAACTTATAAGAAACATTGTATTAAATTTTCAAGATTTTCTGGCCGGCCAAAAAAATTTAATCGTTATTTTAAAAAAAAAAAAATTAAAAAAATTGAAAATTTCAATTGTCTATAAATAGCTTAATAAAAGTCAAAATACTTTGAAAATTTAACGGTGTATAGAGAATGGTAATCTTAACATTTGGTGAAAATTTCAAGTATTTACATCGATTAGTTTTTGAGTTATAGCAAAATAAAAAATTTGATTTTGTCGAAAACTGGTTTTGCGTAAAAACTCCCGTTTTCCCCTTATTTTTTAGGGTTTTCCCGTCGCATTTAAAAAATATTGAAAATTTTTTACTTTTGACCCCCCAAAGTACCAACTAGATTCACTTTCCTTTCAGAAAAGTTGCTACATAAGGCAATCGTAGCATTTTTACTGCCTCAAAACGTGTCGACAGACACAAAAAAAAAAAAAAAAAAAAAAACACACATCCACACATCATTGTAAAATCAATACATTCTTCACTCCGTTCAGAATCTAAAAAACCAGTATAGTGTAAAATTTGACGTGTTTTTATTAATTGTTGTCAGTCTTTTTTTGCAATTATTTATAAACTGTTAGAGAACTCATAAAATGACCCTTTATAAAGCACTAACTAGAAAACATTTTACATAAAAGAAAAACATACTTCATCGTAAAATTGATACATTCCTCTTATTATTCAGAATCTTATAGTCATCATTAATATTTTTATGTAGCATTCATGACAAAAACTGTGCATAAATGTCAAAATATTTAAATTGTGAATAAATATGTTTTAAAATAAACTATTCGTTATCATGTTCTTTGAAATACGAGATCTGTCATGTGAATAGGATATTCGAGTTTTTGATTGATTTAATATGTATATGTATATGTGGTTTAAAATATATTATATGACATTTCAATTGGTGGTACACGATATTTCCTATGAAATTGATTTAGTGTGAATAAACTTATTTTTCATGGACACAAAATTTACTTGGTTGTGTTTGAGATGACTGTTGTATTAAATTATAAAATTATATTGATAGTTGAATAAATTGATAAAGATTTTCTTTTAATACATTCATAGATGTAGTTATTTTTTAAAAATTGTTTTCATTGTTTTGAAAATAAATCTATATGAATGAAATGTGTTGTAGCTTAGAGAAGATCAATTTTATAAAATGTAATAAGTGTTCTATAATTTTTAATTTTAAAAGGATTAGTCTGGAGGATGAATATAATATTTCCGATAAATATTTACTATATTATATTAAGCAATTTCTAAAAATATATTAGCAGCATAATCAGTATGTTCAGTATTTAACATAAGGAGAGAGTAATTGTTTTTAAAAATAAAATAACACTAAAAAATAGTTTTAATATGTTTTAGGATTGGGCAAGTACCTGACTTCGTAAATTGTTTGTACTCTTAAATACAAGTACTCTATTTTATTCGACTTAAATGAAATTCTCGACTTGAATTAAGTACTGGAGTACTTGAGTTTTACTAAACTATAGAAAAATAAGTGTAAAAACTATAAATAACTAGGAGCCAAATATTTCCGATAAAAAAAAATGAGGAAGGTTGATGTTTTTAATAAATAACAATAAATTATTATTTCTTTGATATTTTATATATTACTTAATAATTACTTTTTTAAATGATACACAAGTATAGTTGGTTAATTATTGTTATTACCTGTGTGAAGTATATGATAAATTGACAAAAACCATCCATGTGAAATATTCCAATTCCAACTTTGGCTAGTTCTGGCATTAATTGTGTTAATAAAAATAATGTATCACTAATTGCCAACGAAGATAAATAGTATGACGACGATTGTTTCCGTAATTTAGTTCCAAAAAATACAAGTACTGATATACAATTTCCCAAACTTCCGAGGCATATAACTGCCAATGGATAGTATTTTTGAAACCTGGAAAGTGGACATAACTTCATTAAAAGTTTTTATAGAAAATCTTCCCATATCTAAGTTTTTAAAATTCGTATTTTGAAACATTTTGATTAATAATTAGTTTTTATTTAATTTTCTACTCTAAAGTAATGTATTGCTTAATAAATAAAATTGTTATGCATTTATTTTGGAATATTGTATGTTAAGTAATTTAAAGTGCGGTTATAATTTTAATTGAATAGTCAGTTTCAAAAAGGTGACATGTCTCACTTTTTCTCAATAGGGTTTTATAGAATGTTTATAATATGTTTATCATTGCGGATTATAAGGTAAGAAATTGGGTCATGTCTAATGTTTATAGATATTACCAAAAGTGTGTTTAAACGAAATTTGGTGATACTGTTACCGAAACTTGGAGAGGTAAACGTTGTTTTCGTGTTCTGAAAAATTGAATTTTAAAGGCATAACCCCATTATGAAATTGGCTATTCAATGTATGCTAGTTTAGAAAATACATAATGGTAAATCTACGTTTTAGATTCTGAACGGAGTGAAGAATGTATTGATTTTACAATGATGTGTGTTTTTTTTTTTTTTTTTTTTTTTTTTTTTTTTTTTTTTTTTTTTTTTGTGTCTGTCGACACGTTTTGGGGCAGTAAAATTGCTTCGATTGCCTTATGTAGCAACTTTTCTGAAAGGAAAGTGAATCTATTTGGTACTTTGGGGGGTCAAAAGTTAAAAATTTCCAATATTTTTTAAATGCGACGGGAAAAACCATAAAAAAATTTGGGAAAAACGGGAGTTTTTACGCAAAACCAGTTTTTGACATAATCAAATTTTTTATTTTGCTATAACTCAAAAACTAATCGATGTAAATACTTGAAATTTTCACCAAATGTTAAGATTAGCGTTCTCTATACACCATTAAATTTTCAAAGTATTTTGACTTTTATTAAGCTATTTATAGACAATTGAAATTTTCAATATTTTTAAGTATTTTTTTTTTAAATAACGATAAAATTTTTTTGGCTGCCTAGAAAATCTTGAAAATTTAATACAAGGTTTCTTATAAGTTGTTCCTTAACTGATAAAAAAAAATCTAAAATCGTAAGTCACAATTTTTTTTTATAAGTGCTCAAAGTTACAATTTATACGAAATATGTAAAAATCACGATAATTTGCAAGTTATTTTGTAGATAAAAATTCATAAAAATTTTTCTGTTCATACTTTAGGTTCAAAATTTTAACACTAGGTTATCTATAAGCTACTCTTCAAAAATCTTTAAAAAAATTTCTTCCGGACTTAAAGGAAAAAATTTTATGACTGTTTGAAATTTAAATATTTACGAAATTGCATAAAATAACGATTTATTCTCGAACGATTTTTAATATTTGTTATAATTCAAAAAGTATAAGTCGCAGATTTTTGAAATTTCTACCAGCTGTTAAGATTGGTATTTCCTTTATGTCATATTTTTTTCAAAATATTATATTGATTTTTAAGCCACTTATAGGTTTAAAATATTCGATTTTTTTACATTTTTTTTTTATAATCGGTGATAAAAAAAATTTGGCTCGTACAAAATACTTGAAAATTTAATAGAAGATTCCACAGAAGTAGTTCTTAAAGTCATTCAAAAATTATTAAAATCCATAGGCACAATTTTTTTTTATAAGCGTTTGAACATCGAATATTGACATAAAATTACATGTAAAATATAATATACTGTATAATATTCTAGACTGACAAAGATATCGGTTTTTTTTAAAATGCTCTAACTCAAAAATGAAAAACCGCAACAACTTGAAATTTTCACCAAATCTTTATATTGACGTTCTCTATACATGGTTAAGATTTCAAAGTATTTTGACATATTTTGACTTATTTATAGACAATTTAAATTTTCGATTTTTGTTAAATTTTTGTTTTTAAACATCTATAAAATTTAATTGATTGAGCGAAAACTCTTGAAAATTTTATACTAGGTTTATAATAAGTTAAACTTATCGTAACTAAAAAATATCGGTGATCGGTTAACTCAATTTTTTTTTATAAGCCCTTAATTCTCAAATTTGTATAAAATGTGTAAAAATCACGATAATTTGCAAGTTATTTTGTAGATAAAAATTCATAAAATTTTTTTTGTTCATACTTAAGGTTCAAAATTTTAACACTAGGTTATCTATGAGCTACTCTTCAAAAATCTTTAAAAAAATTTCTACCGGACTAAGAGGAAAAAATTGTATGACTGTTTGAAATTTAAATATTTACGAAATTGCATAAAATAACGATTTATTCTCGAACGATTTTAAATATTTGTTATAATTCAAAAAGTATAAGTCGCAGATTTTTGAAATTTCTACCAGCTGTTAAGATTGGTATTTCTTTTATGCAATATTTTTTTCAAAATATTATATTGATTTTTAAGCCACTTATAGTCATTTAAAATATTCGATTTTTTTACATTTTATTTTTATAATCGGTGATAAAAAAAATTTGGCTTCTACAAAATACTTGAAAATTTAATCGAAGATTCCACAGAAGTAGTTCTTAATGTCATTCAAAAATTATTAAAATCCATAGGCACAATTTTTTTTTATAAGCGTTTGAACATCGAATATTGACATAAAATTACATGTAAAATATAATATAATGTAGAATGTTCTAGACTGACAAATGATATCGGTTTTTTTAAAATGCCCTAACTCAAAAACGAAAAACCGCAACAACTTGAAATTATCATTAAATCTTTATATTGACGTTTTCTATACATGGTTAAAATTTCAAAGTATTTTGACATATTTTGACTTATTTATAGACAATTTAAATTTTGGGTTTTTCTAAATTTTTCGTTTAAAAATAAAATATACTTATATAATATTTATAAATAACATTGTATTATATTCTAGGCTAACATATGAACTCCGTTCAGAATCGTTATTCGTATACAATGATATCTATCATTGCATTCAAATTTAACAAATCCATTATAATAATGACCTATCCTATAAGCGAGGTGCACTCCACCCCTAACTGTACAGCAGAGCGAGGCCCATCCGGTTCTTTTTTATTTTTTATTTACAGAATATAAATTATATGTAAGGTGTATATGTGGTACTTCAAAGGTGAATTTATAATTTGAATTATATTATACTTTAAATAATACGAGTGTGTTAAAATTGTGTGTTGAAATTATAAGATATGTACGATTAAAAGTAATATTATCAATATGATAGTATATTGTCAGCTCTATATCAACAAGATTATTGTTAATTCAACAAGGAATTTTATCAATTTGATTGTGATTTTTTGTTGTTGTTCTGTTTTGTAAATTTATTTTATAAATTTAATTTTGAAAATAAAAATAAATGTGCTCTATAATTCAAGTCATTTTTATATCTAATATTCAAACTTATTATGAACATTAATTATCAAAATAAATATTTTCTAAAAAGAAAATTAGTATTAAGAGTATGCAATACCTTGGTGTGTACTATTTCTTTATTTATTAAATTAGTAGCAGTTTTTATAATAAATCTAATTTTAATGTACATATTGTATATGTATGTATGTATTGTGTATAGTATACTAACAATAGTTTAAAATTTGAAATACCTTTATCCATGGTTAGAATATTAAATGTACAAATAGAGAATGAAAATTAATCTTTTAAATAAAATTTAATGAAGAATTTGGTTGATTATATTTTATTGTATTTTTCTAAGGAAGTTATTTATTAATGTTTTTTTTTTTACATTTTTCTTTTTTTGGTATTCTACAGAAATTTTAAATTATATTTTAAGTTAACATAATTTTAGTTGAATTTGCTTAGTTATTTTTGGCTTTTTTCAATAAATATTATTTTAAGTAGTTTTTAGAACTCATTTATAAAAAATATTTCATAAGGCTTCAAATACTTATTTTTATATTTATTTTAATGGAATTTATCTTAAATTTATCTTAACGAGTTCATACATAATTTAATATAATGACTGAACTTCATAAAATTACATCGAATGAAAGTTAAATTTTCTTGATAAATTTGTCATAATTTTATAGTCTATTATTTTTTTATAATTGTATTAAAAATATTTCGCGTTAAAAATATCAGTTTTGGGTAACGTCTTTAGTGAAGTCCTTCATATCAAAAATATAAATACCCAATTTATTTATCTTCAATGAAAAAAAAAAAACTGTGCTAATTATGTAATTGTGTATATCAAATGTATGATAAAAATATTACAAATTACTGTCACAGTAATAATACTTACCCTTCAGATAGCTTTATCTCCGCTGGTAATTCTCCTAAACTTTCATTTATATGAGTCGACATTGTATATAGTTAAAATGTGATTGTTGATATATTAAGAAATCCTGAAAGTATAAATATATTTAAGTAAATAGTTTTTATAAATGTTATTTAATTAATTTGTAAACTAACAAAATATATCAATCGATTTTTTCGTAAAATTATCAGGTTATGTTAGGTTTTCAATAACGGTTTTTTTTTATTTGTAATATTAGAAAGGTTGCTAATTTAATTTTTATGGGGTTGGACTTTTGATTACTGTTTGGAATACATAAAATTGAATTATTACCGAATGATGTTTACGTTTGAATTAAAATAAAGGTCATGTTTGTGAATAAAAGCGGATGCATCACTATTGGAATAAACAAATATACTCATAACTAAAATAATTAACCAATTAGATATATATAATACTTGTGTTATCGGTCGTTGTTAGGGATGGGAAACTAAAAGTAACTAGATGACCATTTTATAGAATTTTAAAATCTGGCGTGCCAGAGAGAAGAAAACAAATAGAAGTCATAAAAATTGACAGTTAGTATTTATTTTACAACTGAACAAATACAATAATATAAGTAAATACCTAATAATTAAAACGATGGTAGCTATGATGATAAGGATATTTTTTTATATTTAGTAAAGTTGGAGGATTATTGTTTTTTGTTGTCGAGTCGAGTCGAGTTAAAAATTCGATTACTCGTTAATTTGAATTTCCAAGTAAACGGAAACCTAAAACGGTCGTCTCCACAAATGTCGAGTATTCAGATATGTATGTACTATTAATGAATGTACTCGAAAAAAAATCGTGGTTACCAGTCTGTATAAAATATCGTTATCATGATAATAAAATATCAAAGCAATAACAATCTATTATTAATTAAAACATCAACTTTCCTCGTTTTTTTTTCAGAAATATTTGGCTCATAGTTATCTATAGTTTTTATATTTATTTTTCAACAATGTGAAATAAACTCAAGTATTTAAGTCGAATAAAATCGGGTACTCGTATTTAGGAGGACAAGCATTTTACATAGTCGAGTACTCGTTCAACTCTAATATTAAGATATTTAATAATTTAGCTGCAGTTCAATACTATATTGTACTCCATAAAGCGAGAGAACGTGCCGGTTTCGAGCATGCAGAATAACGATCAAGCCATTGCCGAGGTATCGTTTCTCCCTCTTCGCTTAACATAAACCGATAAAGGTATGACATGGTGCCGGGCCCCTGCCCTAAGGCGCCGACACAACGCACTCGATAGATTGTCAAGAATCGTTACCGTTAGCAGACACTATTCGCACCGCGCCGTTATTGAAAGGGTTTCGATGAGAACAGCTATTTCTGGGCGCGCGTAGGGGGTGTACAACAATTAAGAACCAATTTTCGTCGGACTGCAGCATATTCTCTAGCTGGACGGAGTGTTTATAAGAACTTAATATTTACATTTTACAAACAACGTAACGTGATAAGAATATATTTTACAATTTACAAAAATGCGAAGTTTAGATACGGCCCACGGGCCGCCAGTTACCCATCCCTGTTGTATAGATTAGTTTTAATAAAAGATATTTTCAGTATATAACTGAGTATTTGGTTCGCAGCGAATTTGCTTTTGAGATTAAATAACAAAATAATTCAAATAATATAATTAGCTTTACAAAGGTATATTTAAAGAAAAATGAGAAGCTCAAATTATTAAATTAAAAAGTATTGTGATGTTAACGATTTTGAATGTTTAACTTTGGTATATGGAATGAAGCACGTAAACAGAATACAATTTTAATACGGATTTAAGTTAATATACTATACAAACAGTCAGAATAAGTATCTTATTCGTTGAGTCGTGAACGTGACACCGAGCGATCAGTGGTATACCGTTTGATGTCTGTTGATTTTCTTATCGTCGGATAATACTAGTAGATAAATATCTAGGATGTTACATGGAGAAAGCGATATGAGCGTTATGACAAATATTTTATTTCCAATAGAATTATTACATAGTTAACTATTACGTATGATAAATTATCCAAGGGTAATTTTAAAACAATTACGAAAACTGTTTTCAATTATATGATTATTAGTGTTTGCATTTTTAATTAATCGTTTCGTTATAATTATAAACTTTTTAGATATTATGCACGATAAAGTGTAAATGATAAGTTAGTTTAATATTTTGTACAGTTTTATTATAATGTAAGACATGTTAATCTCAAAAACTTCAATTTTAGACTAAGGGATTCACGTTTATTTTGTATTTATATTCATATTAATTAGTGGCTTGTGCTAGGGATACATCGAAAATATTAATATTAACTAGTTTTGAATGTTATTATCACAGAATATATTACATTATAAAAAAATAATTGTAATAAATCAATTAATAATTAATATTTAATAAAATAGGTACTTAACTAAAAGATTGATTATTTTTATAAGAAGTAACAATATATAAAAAATACTGAATTGTAGAATAAAGAGAAAATGTAGACTTTAAATTAATTTATAGAATAAAAAAGATTAATAATCTAAAAAAGATTATCATTATTCGTAGTAATAGTCTACGATCTACCACATGGTTACGATAAATATTATGATGCAGGTGAATATACGAGTAGTCGTTACGAAATTTAAGACTATGCACTAAAATTAATTTATATAGTATCTTTGTGATGAAACAAATGGAGTCATGTTCAAAGATTGATATAAGTATATAAGGTTATCAATAGATATCAATATTATAAATTTTAAATTAATTGTGAAGTTTACTTATATTGCTACAAGTATTGTATAATATACGGGGGGGGGGGGAGCTAGTTTGTATTAATAGATAGACAAAATATAATTTTTGTAAATACATATGTATATAAGTATATATCTATATTAATTTTAGTATATTTTAAAATTATAAAATATGAAAAATTAATTAGTTCATTAATCTTTTGACCAATCTTCAATTTAATTTTATTTATTTAATAAATATTTAATACGTATATCTTCAATTTAAGATATACGTATTAAATATTTATTACATGCTTACATAATATATAACACGTCTAAGAGAGGGGGCTTAAGTCTCTTAACCTCTCCCTTGATCTGTGCTTGATATTATAGTATATATATTAATTTCTTTAGTTGAGTTTTGAGTCCTAATTTGCGTTCCATTTTTAATTTTTTATATAAATTGCGGCCCTGGTAGATTTTGTACATACGTAAATTGCGGCCGGCTATATTTTATAAATATGAAAATTACGGCCCGAATATAATTGTGTATGTGTGCCTACCTAAATACTTTTTACTCATACGTAAATTACATCTAAGACTTTTTTTTTGCGTAATCAATATTTTCCTTCTCATTTTTTCAGACTTAGAGCTGTTAATTTAATTGTATAAATATTGATTTTGCTGTTTTTTTGTTTATAGTTAAAAACTATATTATTTGCAATTAGTTATAATTTGTCTGTTAAATATGTATGATTGAATAATGTATTATTCAAAATTTGTAATCAAGAAACTGGTAAATATTTGTAAGACAATTCCCTCACATAGACTAACCTAGTATTTTTTTTTCTTGCAGTTCATACATATTGTCATGTATAAATGTTTATTTTTCAGGCATTTTTTTGGTTTTTGTTCCCTGTCTTCTAAATGTGATATATTTATAACATTTCATGTTTTTTTAAATGTCAAAAAAATTAAAGATGTTTGGGTACGATGAATTGAAAAATTTTTTATGAAATGATTCACAATTATTTATTGTGTGCATTGTTGTGGATACAACTTCGACTCATGCCCATGTCGGAAACATTACGTTGTTGGTTAAATGTTTCTAATATGTAGTTGGTGAATTGTGCTATCCTGTTATTTTGTGATTACAATGCCATTACATTATATGCAAAACAATCCTCAACCATATCATGAAAAAAATTTAAAAAAAGTAAAATAAAAAAAAATCAGTATTATTGTTTTTATAAACATTACTTAACTCCAGTTGCGGTATTTTTCTGTATTAACTTTGACCAAGATAAAATCTACACCCTTTTACTTCAATAGAAAGTCAAACATGTCTTGCAGCATTGTGAATAGCCTTTTAAAAATCGGCATACAATTGAATAGGACTGAATTGTAAATAATTTTTTTTGCACTTCATAACTAAATGTTGAAATTCCTGTATATCGCATTGTGTAATCTTTAAAGGCAGTAAAATATAAACGAGTAGATCGTGAGACTAATTTAATGTACAATGAACGGTCAATACGAGTAGTTAATGGTATAATTTCGGATAATAAATTTTGAATGTACCATATACAAATATAATATCCTAATATTTATTTAATATTTAGAGTAGTTATTTTGGAGGGGTATTTTTACTTGTTCACCTATTATAGAGGCGGAAAATGTTTGGTGCCTATAGCCGTAAAAATGATATATCAACCTCTGTACTTATGTTAGTTCCCACATGACGGAAAACTCAACATTAATGAAACACTTTCTCTAATTGTGACTTTGTAAAATTGTATACGCTTATTATAGACAGATATGAAAGGACACACGGATGTTTCAAATAATACTAATAATTTTAAGAGAAATAAATCGATTTATATTTTTCTGTGTAAATATATAACTAGTTATAAGATTATCAAACAAAAATCAAGTTTTCTAAATCATTTTTATCAGTAATAAAAAGTAAATATTTTGTGTGTTTAAAACTCGAAGGTTTATTCGATAAAAGTTATCTTTATACGATGTTGGTCGTACTGATGGTTAGGCGTGTTTCCCTAGTTAGCTATACCAGCGTATAAAGTTTCAATAACAAAATTAATTTATAAAAAGGAGTAAAATCGGAAGAATAGGATAACCATAGAGTAATTTTTCCGCTATAGGAATAAACTCGCATTAAATATACACATCTCATTTTTACATTTGTGTAGGAACTAACATACGTATCTTTTTTCTACCGTGAAAGAACTTACATAAATACATTTTTCTATCGTGTAAGAACTAACGTTTGTATTTTTTTTATTTGCTCCTCTCGTGAAAGAACTTACCATTCCCTAATATTATATTAGTGAACAATGTTCACTGAACATAATATTATTTACATCGATCAATCAAATATCAATACTTATTTTTAAATTGTACAGCCGACCGAAAATTGGAATATTTCAGGCCCTAGGTTGCAATTTGCGTACATTTTAAATACATCCAGGTCTCCATTTATGTATGTTTTAAAAGTACATGAACCAAAATTTACATAATATATGACTATGATCTTTTTTGGGGACGCAATTTTTTGACTCTGAAGATTTTTAGCTACGGTTTACTTTCAATTCTTCTCTCTCTCATATCCACGTTCTTTGTTAATTATCTTAATTGATCCTGTTATCACGAAAATTATTATTTTTCATTACTTGCAAACTGGTAAAAAGAGTGAAGTGATAAATAGATACGATAATATATTATAATTCCATAAAATAAACAAATTTAAATATTGTATTAAACTGTTTTGATTTTAACACTAAAATGTAGATATTACGAACAATTCTACAGTAACTTAATTTTGATAAGCTAATACACGGTAAAACCATTATATTCACGGTATTAATAATTAAACTTTACTGAAGTAAACCATTATTTTATTGTTGAAGTAGAAAATTAATTTTAATGGATTACATTCAACAGTAGAATTAAAAAAAATCTTATAGTGAAGTGGAAAAGTAATTAAATGTACTTAGAGAGTGACAAAATATGTTTTAATTATATTGTAACTTTTGTTTTCTAGTATATTTTTAATTCAATTAATATTTATTGCCTTGTTTTTTTTAAATGATATATTTATAATTTATAACTGATTTTCAATTGTAAATCAAAATATAAACCAAAATTAATTAAATATAGTAGTTACTTAGTAGTGTCGTTTACAAGTATAATATTAATATTAATAATTTTTTTATACTTTATTAAGCTAATTTGTCAGGAATATATTTTTGAATCATGTTTTAGAACAATGAAGTTTAAGTACTATATGAGTTATACTAATATTAATAATAGTACGTTTAAGTACTAAATGAGTTAAACTTATTTATGTTATGTTTTATTTACTATATGTGTAATAGTGATTTTATAAAATGTGTTATTCGCTATTATCTTGATTCTTGGATTTAATTTTCTTTAAAGGAAGCTATTTATTTTA
Source organism: Sipha maydis (assembly GCA_034509805.1). NCBI lineage: Eukaryota > Metazoa > Arthropoda > Insecta > Hemiptera > Aphididae > Sipha > Sipha maydis. The sequence continues at coordinate 46,592 of JASXSY010000625.1, read as the reverse complement.
TTGCAATGGTATTTGGTTTATTTTAACCTCCATATGTTTGATGTTTAAAATAAAATTTGATTGCGAGAGTATAGAAACAAAACATGCAATTGCGTTGTGCTATTTGTTCAGTTATGGTAATTTCTAATATTTTCGATTCATTTGGATAAAAATATCATTTTTTACAATTAAGATATGAAATCGAACTAACCACTTACGAAACTATTACTATTTATTAGGTGGTTTGTATAAAATAGTATAAAATACGATTCAGTGTTATAAATATAAATAATTAAGTTGAGTTGTAGAACAATTTTACAAGCAAATATAATTATAAATAAAATATAATATATTATATTTATTAACATTAAATAATTTTGAGTCGCATATAGTCTTATATAGTCTTATATTGGATATGAAATATCTTTACACAAGTCGAATGTTTAACATTTATTTATGTAATAAATTAGCAACAAGTAATCAATTTAAGCTGTCTTGGAGGTAGATAATGTTCTATGGTGATATTGCGTCCACATTTTATTTATATATTTATTAATTTAGAAAGTTTGAAATTAATTAAGATTACGAGAAAAATATAGTTAAAGCGTTTTTGAACTTTCTACTCATGTGTAAAAATATTTTGTTTAAATGAATTCAAATTTTTTGATTGAATCTAGTTGAAACCAGAAGGCATACACAATTTGATTGAAAATAATTTTTCTTGAGCTAATAAAAAGGTAATAAGAGATCATAACTCAAAAAGTATTGATATATTGAAAATAAAGTTCAAACGAACTTAATAATTTAAAAAGTTATTAGTTGTCAAATTTGCGAAAAGTAAGCTTGGATCGTTAACCAATCCACATACACACACATAGAATTTCACAATAGCTTATAGTTTTTCTTATAAACATCATAAACTATGGTTTAGAAAAGTATTTGTAACAAATCTTTTCTATTGGCTACCAAGGATTTAATTATTTGTTTACATATGATTGAAATTCACTTATAAATGCCTTTTATTTTATTCTATTACTTCAAATATATATTTAAATTATATTAGAATAACATAGGTTTTTGAATATTTAATAAATAGTTTATTGTTAATGCTTAACTTAATTATGTTGGTTTATAAAAAAATTATTAATTCCTTCATTTTTAAGATTCAAATGTTATTTATTTGATTACTTGAGTATAATTAATTATTATTAATGACAAATACAATACGTTTTAGTTTATTAATTTAATTTTTTCTATTATATTAATTATTAGAATATACAATTATTTAATCGATTATGAATAAATCACTATTTTAATATGTTTTAATTAGTGTTATAGATGAGTGTTAAAGACATTGAATAATCTAATTTTCTGAATTAAAATTTTCTTTGGTTCTATTTGAATTTGACAGTTTTTAGTATAAGCTAGATTCAATTTTTTTATTTTTCTTTACTTTGTAGAAAAATAAAGCTTGTATATCAAATATAAAATATACCGAGTGAAATAATTTCATTTTACCCTACCGAAACCTTGGCTGTATCGTATAGATATCGTATAGATAAATAAATAAAATTAATATATTTTTTTATAATTCTTGTCAGTTGTTTTTTGTTTTGTTATATAATTAAATATAATCTTATGTGATTGTATTTAGAAACTTATATCTGTTATGAATTATTGTTTGTACAATAGAAATATATTTTTAATAATGGTATAAAAATGAATTAAACTGTTCAAATTTTAATGCTATTTAGAAATATTAACTGAAATTGTAATTATTGTATAAAAAACGTTTTAAAAATGATTAATAGTTTGTAAATTTAATTTAATTAAAATATTAATATGTTATTGAAGATTAAAGTTCATAAATACGTTTTAAGTCATAAGCTTTAATAAATTTATAAAATTGATTTAGGTAAATTTTTCATTATATTTTGGTTTTACGGTCATTAAATTGCTTTACATATTTTAAATTTGCGATTTTCCCGTTAATGATTTAAAGAAGAAAAGTATTTATATAAAATTATTATATATTATACAGTTTTATGTATTATAACATATAACTTATATCTTAATGGAAGGCATAAATCATTATTTTTCATTGCAATAGTTATAAATATTTTAACTTATATTTGAATAAGTACTTTATTATAATGGTCATATTTATGCTTAGTTATACTTAGTATAATCAGTATACTAATGACATTTGATTTAGTCTTAGATTTAATTTTGGATACTAGCTAATAAATTATTTAAAATAAATGCTTCTACATTAAAAAAAAGAGTTGATTAAATTTTACATTTTGGGGTCTAAATAAAAGTATTTCACTATTTGTTGGAAGTTCCTAAGTCTTAATTAGACAATAAAGAATTTTTTAGGAGGGTAATGATTATCAATAGTATAATTTTTAAAAGTTTAAATGTTACCCATTAGCTAAAATTGTATATTTTTTGTTAATTTAACTGATTTTAAATCGAACGCCATTTTTTAATAATGAATTAAATTAAATGTATATAATTCATTTAATATCTTCTTATTTATCTTAAAACAATTTTTATATTTATATTAGTTCATTTTATTTTTATAATGTATTTATGTACATGATATGATTTTTTAAATTTGATAATTGTATTTTATGTATTTCACGAAAAATTACATTTTAAAAGTATTTTATATTTAAATGATTTAATGAATATCTTGAAAAGTTTAATTTGGAAATTAATTATAGGAAAAAATTGCTATTATTTTTAAAATGTACAAATATATTAAAACTGTAAACAAAGTTCCATTGGAAATGTTATTCTATAATAATTACCTATATATTTCTTTAAAATTAAAAATAATAATATAAACCTAAAATTGTTTTTATAGTTTTTTTTTTGATATTGTGAAGTCTTTAGTTTCGTTACAAAACATCTTTCAATAAATTTAAATTATTGTAACACGTAGTTTTGTATTATAATATGTTTCTTTATTTATTATCTCCCATTTAACATATTTAGCATTTTTAATTCAACTTAAATCAAATAAAATATATACTTGAGTAATACTAATATGGAAATGTGTATAATAAAATGTACAAAATTATTATAATGTATTAGGAAATAAATCATATACATAAATAAAAAGCATTTGTATGTTTTCGAGCTATACAATTATAGCGTCTACTTTTATACTATAAAAATAAAAATGTGAAGTATATCAATATTTCTTACTTTTGAGAATATTATTGACAGTATTAATTTAATAAAATCAACAGTTGAACAAGCATGGTTTATAGTTAAATCAAAATATTTTTTTTCGACTTACGCATCAAAAACGTTACATTGTATAATTTTGTAATTATTTAATTTTTCGAATAATCCAAGCATTAAATTTCACTTTTATTTACATAGTAAACAAACCATTTAAATAAAACTAAAAACATAGTATCGGAATAACAAATACATTCTATATATGATTAACTACGGAGTCGCTACTCTCGGCACCAATGACGGATTGCTACTGAAACTAAAAGCTCAAGTCCTTCGTTATAGGCATCCACCGTCGAAAGTTCAGCGCCCATAAAATCATGGTGTACATTTTCCATTTTTTTTATAACGAGGTAAATGTAGGTTTTCGAGTATCAATATCATTATCTTTATTTCATAGGCATTGATATTCTAAAATATGTATGTTAACTCAAAATTGTAATTTGTTTCACCAGAATAATTAATATTTAATGAATATAGTTTTCGATTAATTAATAAAGGTATATTTGCCGATTTTTATTAACAATTAAACAATTAGTTTTTCATTAAACTTATTAAACAACAAAATTGTACTTGATTTTCAAATTAAAAAATTTTCACTATTAAGTTGCTATAGAAAACTTAGTTGTTAATGAAACTATTAGAATATTTCAAGTTTTATTCTATGCTTATAATGGATGTATCTCATACTAACAAAAATATATGAGCAATTTTATTTTTTTATGTCTCTTGTGATAATTTTTGAAATTATTATAATTTGTATTGTATGTATAAAATTAATTTGACAAAATTAAATGTAAAAATTAACTTGCATTAAAATATATTTGAGTTTTTCAATTATACTTCAAATTTTTAACTAATAAATGTTAGGAAGATATATATTACTTACGAATATATCAGTTTTTCTAATTAAATATTTTACTATACAATTATTATTTTTTATATAGTTAACTAATAAGGCTTTCTTGCAGCATTTTATAATATGTATGTAATTTTTTTTTATTCTGGTCGAAATAATATCATTGTTAAAACTTAGTTAAAAGTATTATTAAAAAATATTTGAATGTTTATCCTTTGTCATTTGGCTTTAATTCTGAATAGGATGTGTGGTGTTGGGTGAATGGGGAAAACAAAAAAATTAGAAACTATGTATGTAGATTTCTACAGGGCAGATATGCTGTTGTTATAATATTTGTTTATGTTTGAAAGCAATTATGAACTGTGCTATTCACGAGACGATTTTAAGCGAGTTGAATTCTTGACATAAATACATTTTATTTTATTAATAAATTATATACGTATAATCGTTATGGATAAATTTTGATAGCTTTTTATTTAAATAAATATTTATAAAAATCATATTTATGTAAAGAAACATGAATTTTACTTTTCAGATTATAGCTGTAGCAGCATAAAAATATATTTGCATTATATTTGCAGGTCTTAGAAATAGAAATTGCTAATTTTAGTTTTTTCAAGTTTTTTCATTCGTGAAAAACAGTTAAGACAGCCGAAAAATTACCTGTCTTACTGTAAATACTTTTCGTGTCTTATTTCGAATCTAATGAGATACTCCATGAAACTTTTGTTAGTATAGTTTAATATCAGAAAATATGATTTTTATAGTATACATTTTGAAACCAATTCATTCCTCATTTTGCCTTATATTTAAAATCATTTTTAATTTTTATCGTAGTTAAATTATTTTAAATTTAGCTATATATAATAGCTAATATCTTGTTAACTATTAAGTACATGTACTTTTTTTACATGTACATTTTTTTTATGATGTTAAACTTTTAACATCTATAAACTTATTATTAATCTTATTATTTATTCTAATTTTTAATTATAATATTATTATAATAATATAACTATTAACTTAAACATTAACTTTAATTATTACACTACACTAATAAATTCATTATTTTAAGTTATTGAATATGTTTAAATAACATTTTTTGTTTAAATAAAATAGAATAAAATATTTTATTTTAAAATAATTTATATATTATAGAGTCTGGACACAGTGGCGAATCCAGGGGGGGGGGGGTTGCTTGGGAGCTGAAACACCCATCGTTTTGCGTATTTTTATTAGAAATTATTAATAATTCCCCGAGTGACCAATTTTTGGGCATGATATTATGTAATAAAGCACCCACTATAAAAAAAATTCTAGATCCGCCACTCACTGGATATAAACTTATTAATATATATACGATTTATTAGTTTTGTTTATTTAAAAAAATAAAATTAAAGTCGTATAAATTATTTGATATTTGTGTTATTTCATAATAAACTAAATATATATTAAAATTAAATTTACCTTTTTAAAGACCATATTACTCCAACAGGTAGTGTATTGCTGTACGATGTACACACGTACATCCTTGATAGATATTTTATATCATATAACTACTTTAATCTAAATAGTGAACAATTGTGTATATTTTACTGTGTGAATAATCATGGTACACATTTGTTAGAGACATTTCGTTTTATGAATTGTTGTTTTTAGATAATATTAGGAAGAATTATATCAAACTATAAAAGACACATTTTGTAGATTCCTTTATAGATAACGTTTTAGTGTATTTTATATACTATGAAATGTAAATTATGTTCTATGTTCAAATGCTAAAATAATTCTTGAATAATATTTCCTATCAGTTTCAAAACAATTGATAAAAATATTTTTGAAAATATTTATAATTTTATTTTTTTGCTTGTTAGTTTGATATCAAAACTTGGAACGTTTTATAGACAATGTGTTTTTATATTAGTCTACATTAGTCTGTCATGAAATAGATAAAGACTAGTTTTAGAGATTACCTATTGTATTTATATACAAACAATGTTAATCAAACGTAAATTGTAGTATTATTCTTTTGAAATATATATAGTAGGTAGTAAAAATTAATTTATTCTTATGTGTTCAAAAAATATACTTGGAAATAGCTGAAAAAATTTATAAAATAATAATAGATACGTATAAGCGCTTATTTTGGGAGTGGCAATCAATCTCTTTTTAGAAGAAGGGGTGATTAACTTTCTTTAATTTGATTGAGACTTAAATAATGTGCAATTAAGTGGTATAAACCGTATATTTTAATTGTGGTTACTACAATGTGGTCTTTGGGGGCGGGAATGTTTATACTCTTCTCTAAATTACGTGCTTGAATAGTACAGCTTATAAATTAGTTAATATTTTTGATTTACATAATTCTATTATATTTATATATTTTATATTAGGTGAGTAACTTATTTCCGAAAGAGTTATTTAAAATTGCATTTTATATTCAAACATTTTAAAGTGGGGTTTTGAACCATGATAATTGTGAATTATTTTATTTTTCTATTTGTACTATAGGAAAGGGTTTAGAATAGTGAATAAAAATGTCTGGTTTTCTTATGTTATAATATTACATTTAATTCGTCAAGTATCAAGTATGTCATATTGTCTTTTGGGTTATTCAGTATATTTTACATTTTATAGTTCTGTTTCACCAAAAAATATATAAAAAATAATAAATTGATGATTGCTGTAATACCCTCGACAATAGCAAATTAAAAAAAAAAAAATTACATTGATGGCAAAATAAGGTTTTTTATTTTTACTATTATAATTCTTATAATTTTTGTTTATTACCTATTTATCTATTGTTTTTTTATTTATTGTTGTTAGTCCATTATAAATTCTTTACGCCCTTATTTTTAAACCTCGGCTTGTATTGGCAAAATAAGTTAAAAAAAAAAAATCATTTAATCTTCAATTTGTTTGTTTTAATTAAAAATAATAAATATTATATTTTCATTTTAAAAACGTTTTCGATTTCAAAATCATTTTGATAATTTAAATATATTTTTGTATTAATTTTTAGTATTTAAATAGGAAATAAAAATGTTTATAGTAGAATATAATAATATTAATAACGTTTTTTGATACACTTATTGACTTTTAAAAATGTTATATTTTTATTAGTATTTTACTAATTTTTTTATTGATATACTATTTCAGAAGTAAATAATAAATAACATGTGGTTTTGGTATTTTTTTTTTTTTGTACTGTATTCAGTATTTTAAACAGAAATATATTAATTGAATACAGGTTAAATAATTTGCATTTTTTTTTTTTTTTTGAAAAAATTTAACTTAATGATTATTTGATTAACATAAAAAATATTTATTTCAATCAATGTAAATATACTCAATGAATTTTCTTTATTCTTAAATGGAATATTAAATATTTTGTATATTTTATTAGTAAAATAAATAACAGTTATCCAGATATTTTGACCATTTTTACTTTTGTTTTAGCTTTTTATTATAAAGTTTAAGTAAATGTAATATAGTTATTTTATAAGATTCGTTTTCTATTATTTTTTTTTTCTTTTAATTTTCCAAAAATAAAATATTATTTTTTAAATGAGTTTGAAGTGGTAAAATGGTTGAAACATTCATATATTTTTATTAACGATTGATTTTCTTCTGTTTCGTTGAATGAAATTTCAAATAAATTTTGTATCATTTACTTTATTTTATTTTATAAGAAATCTTCTCTAAAAAAAGAATCTTATGCTAAATAACTACCTCTTTGCAACGTTACTTGACGTCAAAAACTATATCTATAATCGAGAATTCTTATTGATCTGGCTATCAAATCAAAATATTTTAAAATAAAAAAAATTTGAACTTCTTTTTGGGTTATAAGTTGCACTGTGTTACAGTTAAAAGAACTATTTTAATTATGTTAGGAAAATCGTAATGTTCCTTTACAATATTTTAACGGAAAGTGAAAAAACTTCACGGCTTGATGATTATAAAAAATTAAGCATAATATATTATACCACAACATGTAAGCAAACATATATTGAGTTTTTATTTTAATTGATTACTTTAGTTTTAGCTAAACCTTTCTTATTATTACTTATATTGTAATGAATCCAAAGATAATCCAAACACTTATATTTATTTATAAAAAAAAAAAAAAAAAATTCATAATTTAAAAATCTGTGGAATTTAGTGAATTGTATTTGTCGTAATTGTCTTAAATAGTGTTGAGATAACATATATTTGTAGCAGCTATTCGTTTAAAAACATAATTACCATACATTAGTTATTTTAATTCAATGTATAAATGTGATGTTAGATAAACTTAACTGAGAGATGATTTATCTTATTTATTCAATTTTTTTTTTTGTTCTGCTTAATGTTTTGAATTTTTAGAAAGAAATAACAGACATAATATATTTATTTTATACAACTAATGTGTCTAATATAAATTGATACGCATTTTATTATTTTGATGAATAATTTGAATACAATTTACTATATATATTAAATTTTATTCAAATTATAAATAAATACTTCGTTATAATGTAATGTTTAAATATATACATTATTTAAATTGCCGTTAAAAGTTTTACAATTACGTATCCAAATTATATTTATTTAGAGAACAACGAGTAATATTTTATTATCTATATTTTTTATCTTTTATAAAAATTACGTTATAAGAATAAATGAAATCTTATAAATGAAAAAAAAAAATAATATAATTTCTTTAAAAAATTGATTTTCCTCGTATTATAAATACAATAATATTTATATTTGATTGTTTAAAATTGATTTTATTTTTTCATAAATAATTTTATTTTAAACGTATTTCCTTTCAAATGAAAATGATTATTACAATTTTGGTTAGCGACAAACAGACAACATCAACAACAGAGTTCATCATTAAATTTTTGTTATTGGTTATTTTAATAATACGACATTCTATGATGTTTTTTTGCCATTTATTATTTTTATTTCTATTTAGGTATTTCTTTTTTATAGTATATCAACATATTTTTAAATTTGTATACTTACACTTAATTAATTTTAAATTTTTTACTTAACTATAAATACATAATAAATAAGTGATGTTCACAAAGATATTTAACTATTTAAATAGCTCCTGTATAGTTTTGATTAGTGCTCGCCATTATACGTGTAATGAATTACACATGTACACGTGTTCTTATCTGAAACAGGATTAAAGGAAATTAGAATACACGTATATACCATCCGTGTACCCGACATTATCCGTGCACCAATATACTCGGCATTACTCGTACACCAGCGGTGGATCTAAGGGTAGATCTACCCCCTTCCTAAATGACGTTGCTTGTATAATACAATATAACATCTCTATGCCTGACCCCATGTAAAATGTCATATAATAAAATAAATGCTTAGGTTTTCAATGAAAATTGAGATTAAACTTAAGAAACACATTATATAATCATATTGTATTTTTTTTGTTACAAGGTATACATTTATAATCCAAATAAGTCCTAATAAGTGACTTTTTGAAATAGCCTGACCCAAAGATCTCTGCGGAAACGCTCCTGTCTGTTCAAAAAATTCTCAAATTCTGTATAATCTTTCTGACAAATTAAAGTATCGTAAATTATATTGGATTAAAATAAAATAAAGATAAGCTTGTATATTTTCAAATAAACAAGATACATTTGTATTACAGACAATAAATGCATAGGTGTTGATAATAAATAATCAAATAAATAATAATAATAAAAGATGATTAATGGTTATGGGTACCAATGGGTATACAATTAAATATACTTGTATCGATAAAAATATACGTGTATTAAAAATATGGATCTTAATATATTTTTAGTATCTACGTTACCCGGGGTACGTGTACACGTGAACTCTAATAACCGTGTTCATACACTACTCCTACTTTTGATTTATGATCAAAATATATGAAGCTTGTTCGCCATAAAATAAGAGTGAAAACCACTACTGTATAATAGACTTATATTTATAACGATAACTCATTGATTGCTTTCTCAGTAAATAGCAGATGGACTTCATTGATAAAATCCTAGTTAGGTTTCTAGTTATATATATATATATATATGTAATGTACGTAATAAATATTTATTTACGTACGTATTTTCATACTATACTCTGTAAAGCAAATGTATATCTCATTATATATTTTGTTAATTATATTATATACTGTATTTGCAATGTTGTGTATAGCATACATAAGACACTATGCGGCCGGTGTAACTAATTCTATATATTTTCTTTAAAATGTGCTACATTCAGTGTTAAATGTGTTGTTTTTCAAATATTTCTTTTTCTTTTACAGAGCTTTTGAAATCATTAGAATACGTTACATACCATACATGAAATGTTTCTGTAACAGTTTTTGGTTAGAAGCATATGCATACAACTTGACAGGTTCTCAAAATGATGTTGTTAAATTACTGAAATTGACGAATAAGTGACATTTTCTAATTATTCAGTCAAATTTGAAATTCACATGTTTTATTAATATTTCATATAGTTACTGTTTATGTGAATTATAATTTGTTGTCAAAGTATATTGATTGATTATAATTAAAATAAGAGAATTTATTTTATATTTTTAGTTTTAGTAAAAAAAAAAATAAATAATTTTATCCCAAATGATATATGTATATTATACTCGGTATTTCATCATTTTATTTTAGTTTTTCGCAATTATGTTTAAAAATGTTAGTTAAAGGAAACATTTATCTTTTTAGCAATTCATTTCTAATTTATAGAACATAAACTGGAACTTTTAAACTATTCCATCTTAGGACAATTAATAAGTATTTTAAAAAAAACTAATCTAATTGACATAATAGTTGATAATAATTTCCCTAAGATTAAAAAAGAAGTCTAATAAAATATGTTAATTAGGTGTTATAAGGTTAAATGTATTCATAATGACATAAAATTTGACCTTTAAATTATTTTTTACTTAACAAAAATGTGTTTTTGATATACCGTGAGATTCAACTATTGAAAATCGAAATAAACGATAAGGTTAAATTGATGAATACTAAGAAATGAACTTTTTGTTAGACTTATGTGCTCTATATTCGTTTCCTAATCTTCTTACTCTTATGACTATTAATTTATTTAAATTTATCAAATTTGTCGTTAAAATACTAGTTGGAACATATATTAAATTGAAAGATTACAATTAATCATATTTTTAGTTTAATTTTAAAGATTTTATATTATAATAATACCAAAATCAGTCATGAAAAAAAAAAGTTTTAAAATTAATAAATTCCTAATCAATCATCTTTTAGTTAAAATAAATGTCGGCTAACATGATGCATTTATTTCTAAAATTTGTAAAAGTACAATAAAAGAATAAATGTAGAATCGTAACATAGATACTTGATTTACTTGGATTTTAAATTACACTTATTTTTCTTATTTCATTAAAAGTTATCATAATTTTAATGGGATAATATCAAAACTAGAGTGTTATAATAATATATGAAGTGTTAAAAATATGATTTTTTTTTAAATACTACACATAATATAATATAATATATCCTAACATACTACAATAAGCGGAGCTGCTTCAATCGTTGCCATTCATATGTGACTTGGTTTTTGATAGTGACTATAAAGTCAACAAAACAAAATCATATAACACCGGGAGCGTCAATTTTTGTTTTTCCTGATGTAAAATATTTTATGTTAATACAAAATAAAAATTAATTTTTGTATTCTTGCCAAGAATATGACGTTATAGCCATTAAATATATTTTTGTAAACTAGTGATAATTTATGAAATATTAATCACGTTTTATGTTTTTTTTAATTTTATTTATTGTTGCATTAACTCTCATGCATTGCTAATTTAATGTTTGTAAAAACAACCATGTTGTACAAAATGTTTGAATTATTGGACCACTTATCGATATTCCTAAAGAATGTCTTGGTTGTAATTTATCATTCTTTAGCATTCCCATGCAACTTTTTAACTGTTTAACTATCTCCACTATATATTTATATTTGATATGTATAATATAACATAATTAAATATTTATTCTTAAAAATAAAAGTTATTATAACATAACAAATGTATATTATTTATAAGATATTCGTTATAATTTATAATTTTACATAGTTTTGGGAAATAAAAAATACGCCTGTATATATATATAAATTGTATGACCAATATATTTTTAATTTAAATTTTATAATATTGTTGGTACCATAAAAGTCCACAAAAATCGAAAATGATGTATGCACATTAAAATATTCAGATAATTGATTAATTTATAAATCAGTACATGTAATTGATACAAAGTTAAAAAAAAAATTGATTTTATAATCACTTTTATGAAAAAAAATTAATTTTGGATTTACGTAATTTAGGTATTGAAGTATCACTAACGTGTGCTAAAAATGAATTCAAATTGTTTTAAATATCTTTTTATCAATCTATTCTGTTTATCTTTTTAAACTACACCATACGTAAATAATAAATTATGTAATATATATCATATAATATATAAGTATCAGTCTATATCATGTAATGTTCTAACTACATAATATACGTATAATCAAATAATGTAACAGGGTATATATATAATATGTTGGATATGATTGAGAACGATATGAGGGCTGTTGGTGTGTGCGTAAGGAATGTTGAAAATCGTGACGAGTAGAGGTTTACGACAAGGGTGGCTGACCCCAAATAGTTGGGAGTCAGGCAAAGGAGAACAAGAAACTAAAAATATATTGTACATTTATAAACTTTAGAAAATTATCTAGAGCATATTTATTTTTAAAACACAATTTTAGTTAGCTTATTTCAAATTTTCAAGGATTAATTAATTTTTAGCAAATTGAAATGTTTGAACAATGGATATAATGGTTAGTTATTGTCAAATAGTATTATATAAAACATTATATATTGCATATTTTTTGATACAAAAAAAATTAAAATATAATATTTGCATTCTAATTTCTAATATTAGTGTTTTAAAGAAGTTTTTAATTCTAAATGAGATTCTTATTTTTTATTAATACTTTTCAAAATAATGTAATTGAGTAAAACTATAGTTATTTATTATACAGGAGTGATTATTTGTCGTAAACCTATTTTATTAAAAATGAGAGAAATAGGTTATTGTGAAGTTTTTGTATTGAGAATAATCCTTTAGATAACACTTGCTTGAAAAATAAATCTTCCTTGATAAACACATCCAAACAATATTTTTTTTTAATAAATCCTAAGAAAAAATTGTTATTATTATTTTTTTTTTTTGACATCACACTTGAAATGTTAGTTAGTATCAAAAGCTCATCTCACGTAAAAAGTTGTAATTTATAAGAAATAACATGTAATTTATTTTGGTTGAAACTTTTATTATTTTTTTAAATTTATATGACGGCTAATGATTTGGTTTTTAAATAGGACACTTTAAAATAACCTTATTGAATAAACTAAAATTTATCAGTTAAAATACAGAAAATAATAAACAAAATCTAAAGAAATTACGATTGACATGATGCGGTTGAGATGAAAAAATGATCACATATGACAAAAAATTAAAAATTCTTCAAGAAAAGGAAAATATAGATATTAGCATTTGATAGAGAAGGGTGGAATACGTTTTTGATGGCAGCGTTGGACTATTGATGTTGATGATGATTATCACATATTGCATGTACCTATTATGCGTAAAATATATAGTACTTACAATATTAAAAATCCACATAATTGTCAATAATGTAATATTTATTCAAACATCAATGAATTCGTTCTTATATTATTTATAATATTTATTCATATTTTTATATGTTAGCATTAATGTATAAAATTCCGTAATTCTATAAAATAACTAGTTATTCTATAGAATTACAGGTATTTTCAGTTAATGTATTAATGGAATCTATAAATACATACTTTAACTAGTTATTTTACATACTAACTAGATATTTTAGAAACTAACAATAAGGGTTTAGTTAATGTATTTAAAATTATTATAATATAAAATATAAATTCTTATTTATTTCACATCAATTTATTAGAATTATTAAAATCTTAAACAAGTTACAAATAAAAATAAAAAATCAATTAGTTTTTTTATAATAGAATTATAAACTTATTCTGTTATTATAGTTACAATTATTAAATTATTATTTTTTTTACAATTTTATAATTTATTTATTAGTACACAAACTTTTTGGATGACATTTAGAGTGACATAGTAAATTACTTTTTAAACATATGCACCGTTTTGTAGTGCACTTTTGTTGACATGTGCATTTAAAAACCCTTGACCATTATTTAGTGATTGGGATATTAATTTCATACATTAGCGAAAACCCAATCAGTATTCTACCTATATATTAACTGGTAAAACTGTGTGATTTATATATTAACGAGCATACTTAGGAATTTTATAAAATATCTAGTTATTATATATATAAATATATATATAAATTAGCAAATAGTTTATATATAGAAATATAGAAATTAATTAATTAATAAAAGCTTAGCCTGGAGTACTATTATATTTGTAAAGTACGGTCGGTTAAAAATTAAAAATTTTTCGTCAGTTATTTAAAAAGTCAATAAAATAGTGGCTCAGAGTTTAGTTTTTGGTCAACTTTGGTTTTTAATAGTAAATCAGAAGTGAATCTAGAGTCTATTCTTGTTGTTATGGGTTTCATAAAAAAAGTATTTTGTGTTATATATTGTACCTATACATTATATATATATATATATATATATATATATATATATATATAAGAGTATTGTATACTACTTATATAACATACTAAATTAAAAAATTTATAAATTATTACAACTTTAGATATGAACGTTAGTGTATGGTCCCCGGATCCTTCGATTTACCATATGATTATACATAGTTGTATAACGTAAATTTATTGAAGATTTGTTTTCTTTACAACAATTCTCACGGTCTGATAATTCACAGGAATTTAATTTCTTTAGTAATTTTGAATGGTTGACTGGGTAATCATTTTTCTGAGAAAGAGGATGGGGAAATTTTAGTAAACACAACATGTATCATTAACATGAATCGTAAAATTACCAATTAAATTTTTTTTATTAAATTCTTAGAATATAGGATATATTCTTTGATAAATTTTCCATATCAGGAATGCATAAATTGATAAATTTCGTTATTGTAGATTGTATATATTTATTACGGATTTTAAAATGGTTTATTTAAAGTTTTTAAATAGGATACATTTGTTAATAATATTGAATTATATTTATTGGTATTATTAAAAAATATTAAATTGTAACTCAATTGCATATGGATTACTCGTGTATATGAGTAATCATAACACGTTAAAAATGCATTAATTATTGGTAAAAATGTTTAATGTTTATTTTTTCTAATTATTATAATTTATGGGATTTTAGAAAATCTGTTGCTAGTACATGTCAGTTGTGTTCATCCGTCTATCAGGTCATTTAATTCCAGTATGACACAATGTTTTTTAAATCGTATTTTGTCGATGAAATAAATGACTAACATGTAAAAACACATCAACAACTCATTTTTATGACGATATTTGTATAAAAACATCTTTAATTTTTTTTACACGGTATTTTACATAATTTAATTGATTGGTTTAAAGGTATGTTTTAAAAATACATTATTTGATTTATTTATTTATAATAATAATGTCGTTAAGAAAAATACACTATATAACGAATTATCTATGACATGTTTATTGATAATTAATTCACCCAATTATTTTATAAATAAAATGTAATAATTAATTAATTTTTTTTTTTGTTCTAATAATAAAACCTGTTTTAAAGTTGAAATGTTGTACTTGAATAGAATGAAACAGAACTTAATAAATAATAAAAATGTATTTATGTACTAACTATAAATATTGTATTATAAGTTTTGTACGTCGGGGTTTCATAACTGTGACATATAATAGTACATTATTTTTACAAACATAAAAATTACTTTTTTTCTTGTAAAATGTATTTACTGAAATTAAAACTTAAATATTTAATGTTAATTTTGTTATATGTATTTTTATTGAATTGTACAACAAAAGCTATTAACATAACCTAATTAATTTAACTCTAGGTATAGTGTATTCAATATTTCAATACTGATTTATTCGTAAGGCATTTCTAATGTTTATAGTCAACATTGAAATATATGTAGATACATATTCCCCTCATATAATTTATAACATATTTATGTGACCTATGTCTAATTTTATATGAATGATTAAAATGTTACGAATTTTCTTTTCATACAAATACATTTTTTTTATGATTTGCAATTAATGTATTTATGTGATTATTCCTTGTTTTTTTTATAATTATTATTTTATTATCAATAAAAAAATACATAAATACATATTATTCATCAAAATAATGTGTCTTCTATTGTAACAAGAATTTTTCAATTCAAAACTAAATTATTTCCTTGATACATTTATGATCTCCAGAACGTCATTTTATCAACATTTTTAAGTTTAAGAGTAGTATTTTTATGACTTTTTAACCATAGTGTTTTATCAATAATGGATAATTTATTTAAATGTTCAATTATATGTAATTTAAATCGTATTTTTTATTGAATGGATTCGCTAAAAAATATATTTTAAACTAATAACGATTTTATTTGAAAACGCCGATTTCAATATAATACGATTATGTAATATGAAGCTATTAAATAGTAATTTTAATTTCCTTAAAGTTTAGCTATATCATTATTATTTTTATTTATTATTTAAATAATATATTGACTTTCTCGGAAATTATTTCTTTGGAAGATATGATCTAAATAACATACATACTATGAACTTGTCACTTAACTTCTTAAGTCTCAAACTTTCTGCGTGAAAAATTTTTTGCCATGTCTTCAACAAATAACTTAATTATAACTCCATCAGGTCCTAACGTATAGGCTAAAATTTTACTGAAAATGTCCAGATATGCTTGATATATTATTTTTACTTTAATATACCATTTATAAAAAAATATAAAATAACTAAATAATATTTTATTTACGTAAAAATGCTGTCACTGAGTGTTTTGACCTCTTCGCCGAAGAGACAAGAGACAGCAATCTATTATCAAATGAAAAAAATACCTATTATTTTTTATATTCCTTTCTAATATATTTATGTCTCATGGTAAATTGTTCTTTTAAATATTAAAATTTGTACACAAAAGTAATCTAAAAAATTTCTTTAGAATTTATTGTCCATTATTTTGTTTTTTTAAGTTTTTTTTAAAAATGTAAGGGTTAGCATAGTTATAAAAAATAAAATTTATTGAAATTTTATACGAGTTTCCATCTTTGATATCTTGACTATTTAGAATATTTTTAATTATGATTCTTATATTTTCGGTAATCAGACATTTAAATTTTATGTAATATTTTCAATCCATTTGTTTACGACTAGTAAAGTCTTTGATATTGCTTAAATAATAGTTTTTACAAAGACCGAAAAATTTATATTCTTAATCAGTTTGCAAAATTATAATATTTTAAACGTTAAATTTCTTACCAACTTAGTCTCACAGTAATCCATTAATCAAACAACTATCCTCCGCCTTACTTCTCGGCAATATACGTAGAAGATTCAAAAGACAATGGCATAGAGACCTACTAAAATAAAAAAACACTAATACTTAAAAAAAAAATACTTAGTCGGGTGGCGCTGTTGAGTGCTCGTCCATAAACGCAACCTCCTGTCAATAACTATTTATCAAGTTTACTTATTATACTAATTGTGTTTTTTAAATTGTAAAAATATTTTAATAAATAAAAAAAAAGTTTTATTTTAAGGTCGCAATTAATTTGATTAGCACTGACAATGAGAAAAACATTAGGCTTAACGGTAAAATCAATTAAACAAGAAAAAGGTTATACAGGTTAAATAATAGATTTAATATAGTTTACAAATTTATTAACATATTGGCAATTGGTACAGTGTACAATATGAAATTTTAGTTACCTTACATTTTAAAAAACTATTTGTCAGTGTACTAATGTTTATGGCCTTGTACATTAAAGGTAATTTATTTGATGTCAAAGCCAGTGTGTAATGTATGTATTGTAGTAAAAAATCGTATACCAATCAAATTGAAAACATATTTTTTTTGTTGATCATCAATATAATTCATTGCTTATGCTTGTTGCGTATAAATACATATGGACTTTTATTTGTGACTCGTTTTCTTTTTATCATTATTCCGATGTTGTGTTACAGAAATGACTCGAAGTTAAAAATTAATATCTGCTCAATACTGTGTGGTAGAAATCAGAGTACATTAACTATTGACTCTGTTTATCAACTTACTTCTATAGATAATTCGGTACAGGTTTTGTGTGAATTAACTATACTCCCTTTGGATTGCTTTTATTTATACCTTTAGTTTTGCAATGTCGAGCAATGCCAATAAAGACGATTATCAATAAAGTCTCCTGATCCATTACCCTTTCCTGTTTCACATTCCCAATCATGAAACGTTGACGTCTAAAACTAAAATCGTTTCGTAAACCTTATTTGCGATCATAAATCACACCAAACAAATCGATCGTAGAACCGTTTGCAGAGTATACTTTTGTCTACACTATACTTATTCTACTCTTTTTTTTCCAACTGGGTTAAATGACCAAAATGTTTGTACAAAAACTGTTGACGGGTCACATTAACCTCACAAACTTAAAAACAAATAAGAAAGTTATTTTTAAGTATGATTAACGAGTTATGCATACGATTTTAATAAAAAATGTATTTTTCGTTATGATGTAAGTATAGAAACTTATATTCGATGGAGTAAGAAATTAAAATTGTAGCATTTAATTTTAGTAAAAATGTATTCTGAACGTTTTCTGTCATATTTAATAATAAAAATAATTTGAAAGATTTACTGAACACGCATGAAGTATATTTTTTTTACAAACTCATAGTACCGTATATAGACCGCGATCATTTTGTTCATTTTCCTTTTTCAACCGCTACTACATTTATAATATATATATCTCATTTATCGTTGCACGCATCTACGATACAGACCATATTGTGCCTTGTGTATATAAATATTATGGACAACAATGGGCCGTGGTTTTTGTATCCCATCATCATCGTAATTAAGTATTGCGAATAAAAACGAAATTATACTAATAAATATTGTTATATTTTCAAGTATTTCGTCTCGAACGTAATAAATTTTCAACAAATGGAACACCATGGTAATTTATTCCTTGTAAACTAGAAGAATCAATACAGAATCATGAATTAATTAGTAAAAAGTATTTAATCATTTGAGTTATGATAATACAAAATTATTGGACGAATGTCATATGGTTTTTAGATTGTTATTTTTTTAGTTAGTTATGAGCTTTAGATTCCTTTACGATTCGTTATCTTCTAATTATATTCTCTGGAACGTTTCCACGTACTGAATTTTGATTTCGACTGTGTGTGAATTGATATTGTACGTAATTTTCTGCCTTTGGTTTACTGCACCCCGGGGTCTGGAATCGTGTGATTTACTGTAATATACGTTTATTTTCGTTAATGTTTCATCCATTCTGGCTATAAATATTCCATGTAAATCTCAATGTTCACGGTCCATCTCAATGTTTGTGATTCTGTGATCCATATTACGAGTAATTGTCATCATTAGTATTTTGGTTGCTTGATTTTGTTTTCATTGAAACGTGTTGCTGATCTATGTCAAAGCATACGTTATTTTTAAAACATAATTTAAAATAACGTAACTTATTCCTACTATTTATAATTTATTAACTATTTTAATACATATATTGTATTCGTTACTAAAAGTTTTCGAGTTTAAATACATTATATTTTGTGATTTAAAAATCATAGTAAAAGCCACAGGTATCACTTTATTATCTTTTGAAAATAAAAGTGAAGTTATATAATTGTTATAAATAATTTGGTTTAAAATTATTAATATAAACCAATAAGAGATCGTTGATGCGTGGTTTAATCATGCAATTTATGTTTCGAGTTATTAAATAGAGGGTTATAAATTTATAATTTATATTTAACACACATGAGTTATGCTGTATAGAATATGTATCGACTCTCGACCAAAATTAATAATAAAAATAATTAAATATGATCAATAATCCAATGTGCAAATATTTTTTTGTTGGTTTTTTCAAAATATTTCAGTAATTATATTTCGTTATTTTTATTTAAATGATTGCTTTCACCACATTAAAGTTGAAAAAAATGACTTATTATTAGGGAACGGATTTTATTTTAGTATAAAATCAAAAATATTTAAATATATATTTGTTTATTTCTTAGTAAATATTTATTTATAAATGTATAATATTTAAATATTTGAATTGAAAATAAGATATAATTATTAAATAATCAATTAAAAAATATTAAAAAATTTTAAATGTATTCTGAATCATCATAGTCTTCATGTGGGAAACAGTTAGAAACAACATATAACTTGAAATTTTCAAATGTAAAGTGGCGGCGGTTCGGTCTTAACATTGGTTTGTAACGGCTGAATGATCTCTCCATATCAACGGACGTGACAGGTGCATATTTCATACACATTATTTCTTTTAGAGTGTATTCAATTTCTGAATAATTGTTATTCGGAATTTTGTTTAATAGTATGTCTCTTATTGACATTACAGTATTAAATCCTGAGATTTATTAAAATACATTTTTTAATTTTGAATTGGTTAAAACTCCAATTTCTCCAGGAACACATTCTAATTGCTTTATGGCATTATCAACTATATCTAAGCTCTCCGTTAGTGGCATTTTAGAAGTTTCTAATTTTGAAATAGTATCAACTAAAAATCCAAAATTAGTTGAAATAAATGCTAAATTGATTTGCAAATTTTTACTTTCTATGAGCTCAACAGTTTTTTTTATTGCCATTGCAGCATCAGAATCTAAATTTAAGACAACGTTTGTAATCTCTTCAAAGTTATTTGAATAATATAATACAGCTGATAACCACGTACCCCATCGAGTTATAATAGTAATAATACCGGGTACATATCTTTAAATGTTTGTATACGACTTGGTGCTTTGAAAAATATTTTTTTTACGTTGGAAATTAATGAATCAACTTCAGAAAATTGAAATCTAATTGTTTCAGCTATATGATGAAAACCATATACTAGACAAGTTAAATGTATCATTCTTGGATAAAATGTGTCCAACACTTTTCCCGTGTTGACCACAACTTGACCACGTTGGTCGATAGATACTGATTTATCACAAGACTGACAGTATAAAACTTGTCCATCACTCCTAAAAGTTTCATTCGGAAATTCTTCCAAATAAATACCAACTTTTGACCTTTTTGTGCGAGCTACTTTGGGCATATTTAAATAGTTAACAATATAGTTACAAACTACACAAACGAACACAATACGAAAAAAACGTAATCGAATAACGCTCATACAAATACTGATCGAAAAGTGAACGCATATACTCGTATACTGAAATTACTACATACTACTTAGATAAGATATCGAATCGTTGTCGTTTGATGTCAAAGGTGTACAGTACTAATCGTATCGTAAAATACTAAAATAAAAATGGAAATTTTTCAATAATATAGAATACGTATATTTATTAGTAAAATAATTAAAATGTACACGACAATTCTACAATATTACATAATTTATGTATTTATTCGTAAAAAAATTTAATTATTCTAAAATATTTAAAAATATTTAATTATTCTATAATATTTAAAAATATTTAAAATAAAATTAGCATCAGATTACTTGAAATTAAATGAAACGAATACATATATCGAAAACTTTTTGATGCTAATACTACATAAAAATATTTATTTAAATTAAAATCCGTTCCCTACTTATTATATTTACTATGTATAATATATTCAAATTTTCAAGTCACCCTTTATTATTTTAATTATTAAATTATAAATAAATATTATTTTTAACTGTGTTTTATTGGGAATGTTGTAGTCTGTAAGTAGAGTAAGAATGTAATTTGTTCAAACTGTATGCCTACGATTCTTAAATTATATATAACTTGTTGTATTCAGCTTACAACTTTAAGCTGGACAAAACTCATTTATTCTTTAGTTTATTGGATATACCTTGTTTTTATTTTTATTTTATCGGACATAATTTGTAGTTTGTGATAAACTAAGATTAGACTCGTTTCATTGATTTACAGATATATAATACTCGATTATTTAAGACACATGACTCATACCTTATAAGTTAAATTCCTACAAAATCAAATAAATCACTATGTGGATGGTCGATCACTTCATATATATTGACTGTGTATTTTGAGTGCAGATATCTAATTGTATATTATTATTGTTATAAAAATAATAAATTGCAACTCTATTTTTATTAATTTGGATAAATTTTATAAGTGATGATTTTAAAAAAGTTTTTCTTATTCTACTCGCATATTTTAAATATGACTATAAAATAAAATAATCTCAAAAATGATTTTTCACATTTTATTAATATTTATACCAATTGACGATTTACCACAGTTAGTTAGGCTCAGAATTCAGGAACTATTTTTTAAATTGTTGCACTTTAATTTCAGCTAAGATGCTAGGTTAAAAACTCCTATTGAAAAACTACGTATTTAATATAGCTATGATTTAAAATAAATAATCTTCCTTTAATATTGAATATTATAGTATGTATGTAAATTGTATAATATGAATGTATCATGAGTCGATATTCTTCGGTTTTGATGTGATGATGACACGGTTTTCTTTAAATGAGTTATAATAATTAAACACATACCCTATAATAAGTACACTATATTATTTTATATCTCTTATACATGATATACTCTAAAATTGTTTTGGGTTCAAGATTATCAGTTTATACCACGTTAATACTTGGTAATTTGTTAAATAACACTGAACTATGTGTTCTAGGGAAGTCAAAGTCGTGCACTTTTCCAAGTTCTCTATAGTAAGTACGCGTTCTGTCAGCTACTATCCTCTATCTTCATATTATTAGGGAGGAGCGAGGATACAACTATTCGTAATACATCTCATACATGTGTGCAGGTGTTGCACAGAGTGAATTTCCCCAGCATTTATTGATTAAAAAAATATATATATCAAATCAGGCCATTAATTAGCAATACTGCGTCATTTTGTACAAACCCAATCATCATTTTCACTTTAACACCTAAATAATATTGAACAAAAAATTATTGGGACCATTGAGGAGTTTCCTCTGTATACAATCATTGTTTTCAACTTAGGATTTTTTTTCTTCAACTAAGTTTGTACTATATTCGCTTGCTGTAAAATACAACTTCTAAAAAGGAGTGAGGGTGGCGATCGTTCTTACCGCACTAACGGATCGGCTCCCTACTATACTACGCTTGTCGTGGCGTTACGGTTAATCGTTCACATTGAATTATTATTATTATTGTTATTATTATTATTATTATTATTATTATTATTATTATTATTATTATTTTATTATTATTATTATTATTACTAGGCACGTATTGTTATTATTTTCTCGTGTGTGAGTTTGTCTACCGTTTTATACGTTAATCCATCAACTGTACCGCGCACAAAGCGTTAATAACGGTAATATGTGAGTAAGTAAGTGTAAGTAGGTACATTTTCAGTTGGTATGCATAGTATACATGAGCGTTATGCCATTTTTGTGTCAATCGTTCATTGTCACCGTTGTATTCATCGTACGACGATAACATTTTATTCTATTACATTACCTACCGCAAGCGTATACGCGAGTTTTATGAGGAGGCTGGGTGAGCAGCTCATATAATTATACGCTAATGTCGGTGCCTGTGCAGTAGCTATTAGGTACGCGAATAAACTCAAACCGGTCGTCATCGGACCAGGTACATGGCGCAGCTGTAAACGTAAGATTCCTATGAGGCGTGTACTTGATGCATGCCAGTACGATTCATATGACGCGAATTAGTTGTATGCGGTCATTGAGAGGTAGTTGACGTATTGACCAATTTTGAATTTAATTAAAAATTATGTTAATATTATACATTGTTTATATTTTTAATTAAAAATTCTATATGATTGTTTTAACTTGTTTAGCTAACTCTTTCATAGCATTGTCTCTTAATCGGCAGATTTTTGTGGAGTAGACTAGTTCAAATTAATAAGCAATCGAATTCGGCTAACATTTCCATAAGTTTTTCGTTTTCTGAGACACTAAAAAGTATCTTTGACATAAAGAAATAAATGATAAAAAATATAAAAAAAATTATATAGCTATAATTATAAACAAGATTATAAAATTATGTTTGAGAGAGTGTTGAGCAAGTTTTCGCGGGTTTGTTTCTGAAAGTCACTTGTTTATTAACTAACTAATTGTTTATTAGTAACTTATTTTTCAATTTAATATGCTACCCCTATTTATTTTTGAGTGTGCATCACTGGTTAGGTTAGGTTGAGCACTGGTGGTAGTTATGCCGTTAGATTGCATTCGTTTGTGTCATTTTATATAATGCGTTCAAATTAAAATAAATTCTATATAACTAAATCATGTAAAATATTGGAATATTCAATAGTTACGTTTAGTAACAATAATTGTTTATGAGCTGTCGAATGTAGGTAGAATATTGCACTTGTACATTTAGTGAGGCGTTTGCTGTGCCGATTATTTCTTCCGTTCGTCTTGTATTTACTTATTATTATTTTTTAATATTAATTATCTTTGATACTCGATTATTATGTATATTTACTACTTATAGTAATTTAAAAAAAAAAAATTTCACTTCATGATATGGAATTCAAATATTATATCTTGAAATTTTAATAACATGGGTTGAGTTTAGGAGATTTTTTTCTGTGGAAAGTAAGCCCAGCAGTATTATTTAACAAAGTGGTCGGCAATTGGCGGCCCACTCGTCTTATTTATACGGCTTGCATTAAATTCCAAAACTTGGAAACTTTATTGAATATCATATACATTTTTTTGTATTGTTTTGCCGTGAACCTTTTTTAATTTGAGAATATGGCCTAAGGGTCCAAAAAGGTTGCCGATGACTGATTTAAAGCCTGAACCGTTTAGTAATAAAATGTTATATAATTGTGTACCGTCTCTAATAAATCGTTATATTCGTATTTTTAATGGTTGCTAGTAGCATCAATTATACAATTATATGTAGATATGTATTTATTAATTATGAAAAATGAAAAAAAAAATTAATGTTAGTCGAATGGTTAATGAAAATACTTTTAACTAAGAATTTGGACAAGAGCCCATTCCACGATCCCGGATCGGTGGTTTTACCGTATAGTGTCAATATAATTTAAATGCGTATATTCAGACGATACGGCATTGTACCGTATTTGGTAAAATTACCATTTAGGTCGATTTACAATTTGGTTTTGTCTCTGCAAATCGTTTTCGGTCGTTTTAATTTTTTTTTTTTTAACACGCAATATACAATCTGTACCAGACTAGACACAATAAGCGTATTTGATGAGAGTTAAATAGCTTGACATAGAAACATTTGATGAAAGCCACCCATCGATGACACTTTCTATGGTTTTTTTTTTATTTTTCTTATCTTAAAAGATCACGACACCATTTACGCTTCAGGCGTCTCAGAGGATTGTCACGTATGGTGGAAGTGGCTAAGTATTTTATGAGTTCGTTTGGGTGATTATTAAGTTATTATAATGAAATCTTTTATAAAATGTTTTGACTTCGTCGTTAATTGATTTGAGTTTTGTGTCAGTATGAAGGGTATGATTTGACACGTAGGATGGAGCATTCATTAGTTTTCTAAGAGCGATGTTTTGAAATGTTTGTATTTTAAGTATGTTGGTTTTTTTTGCGTTGCCCTATAGTTGGAGTCCGTAGGTCCATAGAGGTTTGAGAAGTGTTGTGTAAATCAAAAGTTTGGTTTTAATGGAGGTGAAGTTATTATTGCTTAATAAGGGTTTAAGGAGACGAAGACGATGATTCGGCTGAGACACGATTGAGCATAAAACACCTTTTTTTCGACACGATTCAACATAAATTGTCGGCGTATCAAAGGAAATTGAAATACAAAAGAAAACCAACACGATTGAGCATAAAAAACTCTGCAACGTTGCCATTTTCAGTTTTAAACTGAATTATAGGTACAAAAATATTTATTTAAATAATTATAATAATTCAAAATATAACATGGCGAAAAAATGTTCATCAAATTGATTTTTCAGCTTTTCTCTTCCAATTTTCTCTCTCAAAACTTGTATTTCTATTTTCTCAATATAATGTTGATCATGTTTATGTTGTCCAGCAGTTTCGATCATTTAACGTTTATCTAAACCTGAGAACATTACTGCTGAACATTTATTATTCGTACATCTCCATCTTAAAAGATTATCTTTTTTTCCACTCTCCAATTCATTTATATTTGTATAAATTCACTAAGGCCAATTATTTGTCTCTTTCTGATAAAATAATTGTTATATTACTTAAGTACCTACATAGTAAAAAAATAGAAACTTAAACGAAACGCACTATACATGACTATAGGTGATCGAACATTGATATTCTATAATAATTTTGGAATTGTATATTAATTATTTTATATTTTCCCCCGATACTTAATGTTTAAAAAGTCGTTTTGCTCCAAAACTAATTTATTAATCGATAACATTGTCGATAAAGCTGAGGGGCTCGGCTCACGGCTCGCGTCAGATATCATAATAATTGGTGTAACAATAAGTGAAAATGATAAATTACAAAATGTTGGCAATGTGAATGTGGCAACATCGCATAAGATATTCTATGCTCAATCGTGTTGCTAAAAAGTTCTATGCTCAATCGTGCTTTACCGGATGATTCAATGCTAATCTTTTGATTCTAATATGATGAGCCCAGGTTAGTCTTTAATCGAGAGTGAGCCCAAGATATTTGATTTTTGAGAAGTAGGGGATAGGGATACCGTATAGAAAACTTAGAGATATTTGAAGGTGAAGGTCATATGAATAGATTTGCTTTGATTTACTTTGAAATGCCAGTTGGTAAACCATTTTTCCATGATGTTAAGATGAGTTTGCAGATTTTTTGACGCTAAGAGTGGATTATTGTCAATATATATTATTACTTTGTCGTCTGCATAGTCAGCTACTGATGTGTTGGAAGTACTAGGTTGGTCAGAAGCGAAGATATTGTACAAAATAGGAGATCAAATTCCCCCTTGGGGAACACCAGTATTTATAGCTGCTATATCAGATAGCGAAGATCCGTAGCGAATTTAAAAATAACGATCTTAAAGGTAGGATTTGTTGAGTAAGTAGTAAGTGGGGGGAGGAATTTCTTAAGTGTATACAAAAGCACGTCATGCCATACGCGGTCAAAGGTTTGTGTGATCTCTAAAAATACGCAATTGCAATACAGTTTTTTTTCCAGGGAATACGAAATGGAGTCTATGACTCTGTGTGCTTGATGTATGGTTGAGTGTAATACAAATTGAGTATTTGGAAGAATATTCTTTTCAGTAATGATCGAGAGAATTTATATACACTGCGTTCAGACAATTTGAAATTTTGACCGATGCGCATCATTTTTCATCTGCGCTACTGTTGAATTGCTAGTAGTCGTTTTAGTGTTTTAGAATTTAATAAAATTACAAGTGTTTCAATTACAGCTAATTTAATTTAATTACAATTAGTTATTAGATTTTAAATTACAAGTGAGAAAATGGATAATTTAAGTACAATGGATGATATAAATACAGATATGCTTATACCATTGGTCGAAGCAAAACCTGCATTGTGGGATAAAACATTCGAAAATAATTTAATAATTTGGTTTCGTCCTGCTGTAGTTGATACATTAGTGTATTAAAAGAACTAAAAATATTTCTTTGTCTCGCATATAGGATGTATCTAGAATCTTCGATTTGAAATTCGTTGCTGTTGACGATACTTACGATACCAATGTATTAATATAAATGTATTCAAGTCCATCTTCACGCATCTTGATGCGCATACGATAACCGCAACTGAAAACCGAGTACTGTGTACGGTTAAATTACCATACCGTCTGAACACTCCAACCGAAAGACATCGAATCGAGAAAATATCCGATACGGTAAAAATCGTGTGAGCTCTGAGAACTCTAAGAACTCTGATTACTTTTCTCGTAGCATGAATCAATGTAATTAAATTAAAGTTTTGACATGTCATTGGTAAATTGCCTGCTTATAAATATTCTGTTGTACCTTTGAAAATATATATCCTTAATTGAACAATTCATTATACTTATTTAAACTAAGTTGGTATGTTATTAATCGGAATTTATTAATTTCAAAGAAAATTTCATCCACTTTCGTAATTACAATTACAATTCTATAATCTCATAGAATTTTCGAATTCTGTTTATATTTAATAACTAATGGGTATGGAAGCAGAATAACACATTTTTACGCACAACCAATGATTACACACACTGCAGTTATATTAAAATTAACCAAAATTAATACACCAAATATCATAACTTATGATCTTTTTTTTTTTTTTAAAAATCGTTTATTATGATAAGTTATTTACAATTGTAATAGAGTGCACAATAGGAACAATTTTTAGGCCCCTTTCACACAGTCCGTTTCTTTAACGGCAACGGAAACGGATCGGATAAAAATGTCCGTATATAATATATTTATATATAAAAGATTTTTGTCTGTTGGTAAAAACGGATAGTGTGAAAGGGGCCTTACTGTACAATGTATAACGAGAAACTAGTGACGTTTTACCAATGAAGTGTATTTTATCATATGCAATAAATATAACATTATAGTTAGTTGGTATGGGTTATGTATGACCTATATGTTACCAATAATATTTTGTTTTAACCTATACGCGTATAAAATATTAATATTCAGAGAATTCAAATAACTATTATGTCACACGCATTATTTGACTTTTACTGTACCCATTTATTTCGATTTATAATTTGTGTAAGTTTTTATAGTTAATTGACGAATCCTTATGATTTGTCCCTTTTTGAAAATTTATTTTCATACTCACTTTTTTCGTGTTAATATGAAAGTGTTATATGCATTGTATATTTATAAACTTATATAAACCTATTGTAAATAAAACAAAACAAAATTGGTAATTCTTATATTCGTTATTTTTCAAATTTATTTTTAGATTTTCGATAAAAATTATTAAAAAATTCAGTGAAATTAATTTTAAAGTATATTTTTGATAAAAGTGATTTAGGTTTTGTACAAAAAAAATAGTCTTAAAACCTAATATTAAATGTATTGCTTAATAATATTGATAATATATATTTCAATCATTCGAAATCAGAAAAATCTTTGTAAAATACAATTGTGTATGGTATGTAAACTTATGTATCACTAATTAATTAATTATAATTAAATATATACAATGCTCTCGTTATTAAATTATTTGACATACAAAGATATAAAAATAATTATGTTTTAAATGTTAAAATGTTATGACTTAATTATTAAATATAGATGAAGTTCAATCAAAAATGTTTCGATACTATTTTGTTGTATTTAATTACATTAAATTAAAAAAGCTAGTTTCTAGGTATCTTCATATAAAAACAATAGATAGCTTTAAATATGTGTATGACTGTTATTATTTTTTAGTACATTTAGTACATTAATAATAATAATAATAATTATTAATAAATTATATAATAAATAATATTAATAATTATTGTTAAAAATATTTATAATAATACACCGAAAGGCTTTGATGAGCTAATTATGTATTGTGTTATTATATATATTATTATTAAAACTTATCAACTTAATAATATTAAATTGGAGATTTTATATTTCAATTAAATACAATCTAATTTAAAAAGTTTTCATTTAAATTTTAAATACAAAGTTATATGTTTATGTACTATGTAAACAATTAAACATATAAACATCACCACCAACCTTGTATAAAAATTAAAAATTATTTTATTATTTTCAGGTGATGGACGCGAGAAGTCTGATACCTTTGATAATGAAAAAAATACGGAGATGGTTGATGTACTTTTATGCTCCACGTTTTGCCAATCGCAATTCAATTTGTCGCAGCAACTTGCTCAAATACATCCTGAATTAACAATGCCAATGTTTTCAGGTTAGTCATTTTTGTAATCGTATTACTCCTAGGATTTAATAAGATTTAACAACGTGTACTGTATAAAAGATACTTGTTTAAAATACAATATAATTGAAAATCATTTTTTAACAATAACCTATAAAACGATTTCTCCACTTGTTTCATTTGACAACATATACGACTTTAAATCGTATTATATTGACATGTACTTAAAACTTTTATCAAAGCTTTGTTACCTTGGCTCCTGTCACAGTAAAGTAGCCTATATTCGCAAAATCGTTGTATGACGTGGATTTACATTTTCATAGCTTCAACCGCACTTGCAATGAAAATACATTGTTTCAAATGACGTACGTCACATTGTGGATTTTATTATGCGTCAAAATTGCTATAGTTTTTAGGGACTACTCATTAAAAAATTGGTTTGATTAATAAAAAGGTTATTGATTTTTATTGAATTTATCGACAGGCATTATCCCAACTTGACAGTAAATAAGTGTATTTAATTAAAAATATATTGATTACCTTCTAAATTATAATATGTTGTCTACAATGTAAAATATTTAAGGAAGAAAACATTATTGTTATTAGCAATATTATTGTCTAATTCTATTTAATCATTTCAAAGTTAATACTTTTCATTATTATTACTAATTATACCGAAATAAAAATGTACGAATCATAGAAACACATTTTAAACAAGTTTTTGAAATGAAAATTAAATATCTGTAGATGTAGAAAAGTTCTTCATGTGACATCTGATAATACAGGTAGAATTGTGATCATATATTTTTTTTACAAAAATATATTTTATTAATATCTAAGTACGTGGGTGCCAGTCACATTATTAAAATTTTGATTTCATATATTTCTATTAAAAAAAAATACAGTCTCTGCTAAAAGTGTACTTACTGTAATGAATAATTTAATTTTAACTTTTATTTATATATAAATGGATTAACCTGAAGGTAGACTACTCGTTGCTAACATTTCTATTAGTTGCATTTATTTGTATGCGAAAATGATTCCTTTTTCCTAGATTCTATTATTTTATATTTAATTTTATACTTGACTGGCAGTGTTAATGAAAAAATTCAAATGGTGTAATAATTTTTATAAATTTTAATTGTTTTGTTTGAATTTTATGAAGAAGCATTGTCATATTCTGATGGGTCTTTGATTTTATAGTTACTATATTTTTGTTATTAGATATTTTGGTAGTGTTTCAAAGAATGAATGGCCTAAAAATAAACAGTTAGGTATAATGCTAAATAGCTCGAAATAGTCCGCTGCATGAGTATGAGTAGATATGTGTAAGTCAGAGGTTTATATATATTGAATAATTATTAATAAGGGGTATTCATTTATTATGAGCTAACACCTTATAGAAAAATTATTGTCGAAAATCGTGAGGATTTAATTTTTTACCTAAGTGTTAATTATACAAATTTTATCTTTATAATATTTATACAAAAAGTAATTGTTGAGTAGAGGGATACCACGAGATTTCAAAAGGAGTGAGAGTCAAATGTAGTCAAAAGCTTCCAAAATGTATAAAATATAAGTATTTATCAGTTGTTTTTATCAGTATAGAGAAATACAAAATAGTATAAATAGTTCGAGTATAACAAAAAAAAAAAATTTAAAGTTTACATTATCTAGATAAGCTTTAAAAAAATAAACTTTTGGAACCCATTTGATTTTTTCTTTCTACTGTTCATCAATATTATTTATAAGTTATTACGTTTTTACTTTACTATACGTATTAACAAACGCGTGGTTTGAAATTTGGAGAGTTCTTGGGCCTAAGTTTAGGTCAATACTAAAATTATCAGTGTTGATATTATTGTTCACTTGGTGAAAGTCATTACTCAAGAGCTGTTGGGAACTGTTGAAATGGAAATCGATAATTACTTTTCTATTGTCAAGATTTGAAGAATTTTTGTTGATTCCTTTGATTGAAGTTTTTGGTATTTCAAACTTTTATTATGAGTTAGATAAAATATGCATAATTTGAGTTTTTATATAAAATTATATTGGCAAGTATTTTATTTATATTTTTAATTCGTGCAAATATTGCACTACTGTTTGTTTAATCTTATTCGGATAGTTAACTTTAATCATCCGAGTAATATTAAATTATCAACATAATAATATTTACTATGATATATTAAAGTACTCAACTACATTATTATCATGCTTTATTGGTAATATAGGGTATGTATACTAGCTGAGAGCCCTAATCACGCAAACAGTATTTAAGTTATCTAATTTATTATTGTAGAAAATAAAGTAATTTTTAAATTATTGTTAGGAATTTAGAATCTTAAACGCTTAAAGTTGGTTTGTTTGGTAAAATTGAAAATACATATAATAAATATTAAGCATACACTCGCAAATTAATACATGTGGTGTGTAAACCTTGATCGGTTAAAACTAATTTTAATCAGTTAAAAAAAAGGATTTTAGTTACATTTTACTTATTCAACTCTTAATAATTAATTATAACTATTATATTACTTAATTATAATAATTTTGTATTATTTTTTTCTCGAGACTGATAAATTATCACATGTCAATTATTAGTGGTTATATAATAATATAAGAATTGAAATTTTAGTAAAATATGACTTGTGTATATTTAATTTTAATGAATAGGTATATCTTGGAATATGTTGATTGATATTTTTTAGGATAAAGTGTTAGAGAAGGTTTACTTATTAAAAAAAGAGGGTCGGTATATATTTTAGTTAGGTGAAAAAAAATGTGTTGTAAAGTTTGAAGAATTTAACTCTCCTTTTGTTAAATATTGAGCCGAAAACTTTACATGCTTAGCAATTGGTTATGTGTTAGTTGTAGATTTATAAAATACACTGAACTAAACTTTTGTGTTTCGTATTATTAATTTTTTATTATCGGCTTAATGAAATAACCGCTTAAGGTGCAAATAACATATCATTTGAACAAAAATTAATATTTAATATATTTTTTATTAAAATATTTAAAAAATGTATGATCGATAAATTAAAGCATACATTAAAATAAATTAAAATAAATATAAATTTAATAAATTGGTTGATTCTTTTAATTCACATTAAACAATTTCTTTCACCATTATAGTATTTTAATCATTGTATAGTGTGTTCAGTGTATACATTGTATATGTTTTTGTAACATATCCTAATTTTTTTGTTTGGAAGAGAGTTCATAAATAAATATGTTTTACATTGTGATTTTAATAATACATCAATTATATACTATATGAAAAATGAGCCGCATAAAATTAATCATTTAAATATCGATGAAATAATTCAACTGCATTTATAGTCCATATATTTTCATTATCTGAAATTTCAGCCCACATTTTAAAAGGAAATATACTAGAATCAATAGAGATTTCTAGTACCTATGTAACCAATACATTTGTAAATTGTTTGATCATCAGATGTGATAGACATTAAGTTTGCAAAAGCATCAGTTACTACGATGCATAGAAGAAAAATCAAACCAAAAAAATAATTTCAGTGCTTTGTACGATACGATTCTTTTTTTTATTTATTTTTTATCTGATTTTGGTGTTAATGTCTTTCACCTATTATTACCACATTTTAAAAGCAAAAACCGAGACCTATGGCGTATGTGTCTATTTACTTTGTAATTGTGATATTGAGGTGATTTATAGTTTCTCTTCGATGTCCTTTGTTTTTTGATAACACATCGAGTTCAAGGTCAAAAAACCTTTATGCAAAACACGTTTCAACGACTAACATTTTTAACCCCGGTGTTGTATCTGCATAAAGAATGGACATATAAAAATTACCATCTTACAAATATTTCGAATGAGTGTGTGAGAAGGATTTTAGACCATAAGCAGTATATTTTTTATTAGAAATGTTTGATAACTTTGTTATAATATAGTACCGTATTTGCATAAAATTAAAAAAAAATGTATTTAAATTGCCAGAATATCTGAGAATTGTTATTAATTTTAAATGAAGATAAATAAAAATATTTTTTGAAACGGAACAACTAGTTTAGCATAATTTTTTTCAGTATATGATTTATGAAGTGGTTACTCGGAAAATGTGGTTGTTATTATAATGTGTATGTAATGAATACATTTACACTTACGAATTTTACTTTGGAGCAAAACAACTAGGCGAACCAAAAGTTTTGGTATATTTATGGTTATTCGATGAGGTTGAATGAAGTGAATGAATCTTGTTTAGTTTATTGATGTTAGCTGCATATCAAAATATGCTTGAATAAGTAATTCAATACGTTTTTTGTCGTAAGTTTGAAAATGAAATACTTCTTTTTTCGCTCTTTAATTTTGGAAAATTTTTAAATAATATATTAGTTAAAATATCAATAAGTTATTTCTGAATGCTTTAATACAATTAATTCCATAAAATAATTTAACTTATAATAAGAAGAACAGTTAATTATTAGAATAATTAAACTTCTAATAATTTGAGCTAAAATTTTTTATTTTTTTATTTTTTTTTTTACAACATATACATATACAATCTGTACCCGTGGGGTACAATAAGAATATGTGCTAAAAGAATATAATATAAGTATGAAAAAGCGTGAAGGAAGAAGTCACCCAGAGATGGCACTTCCGTTTGATTTGGTTTTTATCTATTTATTTATCTAAGTAGGTCTCTGCACCATTTTCCTTTTAATATCTTGGATTTCCAGGAATTGTAAGCATGGATAAGTTGGATATAAAGGAATTTGGGTTTGAGTAAAGTCTAGTATGGCTTCTTGTTTAATGGTTTTGATTTTTAAGTCTAAGTTAAGAGTTTGATTAGAAATGTTCGTTGAGGCATTAGTGACTTTACGTTGGCTTTTATTTTGAATAGTTTGAATATTATTTAGATTTATTTTTTTGCATTACCCCTATGTTGAAGGCCGTAAGTCCACATGGGTTTCATTAAGGATTTATAAATTCGTAGCTTAATTTTTAGTTTAGTGGATTTATTGTTAGAAATTAGTGTCTTGAACATACGGATACTTTTGTTTAATGCGAGTTTTTTTATGTGAGTAGAGTCTGTATGAAGTTAAAGAGACAGGTGGTTTGTTTGGCTTTGGGATTAATACGATTTTTGAGAATTTTCAAAGAAGTGGAAAGTGGAAAAGCTTTAATGATGGATTAAATATATGGGTAAGAAGAATAATGGTTCTCTTTGGTAAGCATCTAGTAACCTCAGCCGTGATTAAATCATATGCCGGAGATTTTTTTTTTAAATATTTTAGAATAGTGAACTTAAGGTCGTTGGGTGAGAAGTGCTCAGTAGGGAGTGACATTGGGAGTGGAGAATCAAGGAATGTTTGCTCTGTAAATATTAAACATTATTATTATAATATTATTCATATTATTTGGTGAGAGTATGTCAGGGTGAGGTTGGAAAATATTGTAAAGGTGAGTTTTGAATAATTCTGCTTTATCGTCATCCGAGGAAGCCAAACTGCTATCTGTTTTCCTTACTGGAGAGGTTGAGGTTTTGTACTGGAGAGCTTTTGCTTCGTTGCTTTTCAGAGACCGCCGTCTTTTGACGATAGGTTTTTTAAGAAATTTTCATAAGTGAGGGCTTTATTTTTAGCTAAGGTTTTTTCGAGAGAATCAGCGAAATTATTATATTTTTATTTATGAGACGGAAGAAGGATAAGTTGATAGAGACCTCTCGCTTTCCGTATTTTCGATTTAAGCATTCGTATATTTATTGGTAAAGGGTTAGAATTTTTAGAACATTGATTTGAAACTGTGTTGGAGGAATATGCTGCAGATTGAATGACATCAGTGAGATTGCTTAACGCATTGTCAATGTCGTCAGTGGAGTTTAATCTAATATTTAATTTAATTTTCTTATCTACTAAGTTATAATATTTACAACGGTCGGTGGTAGTGTTAAATAGTTTGGGTACTCACTGGTAAATTGACGGATAGTCATTTATTGTTAAAAGAACTGATGAGTGATCCGAGTTTAAATTGAGAAAGTTACGCATAAAGCAGTATAAATTAGAGGGAATTTTCATTACAAAAATGACGAGTATGTCCGGGTTTTTACGGCGAGATGTCGGTCAATAGGTCGGACCTGGAGGGGCAAATACTTTGAACTGTTTTGAGCTGATGAAGTTATGGAGGATTAAGCCACGTGGATTATTAGTACGAAAGCCTCATCTTTGATGTTTCTAGTCACCGTCAATCATGAAATTGTTGCTAAAGGTGCTAAAGTCATTTAGGAAATCTGCATTGGTAATATTATGTCTTGGGGGAGAATAAATTGCTGCAATTAAAACAGGAATATTGTTTAACTTTGTTAATACAGCATAGGACCGAAGAAAGTCTTGACAAAAGCTTGGAAGAACTTGAAATACTAATGTAGTTTTAATGAAAATAGCAACACCTCCATGCGCAGTATTATCCGGATGATTAGTTTTTAATTAGTTTGTAACGAGGAATATTATATGAGAATATTGAGTAAAATGTGTTTTCGTTATTAGTGCAATTTTGACACGTTTATTATAAAGAGTGATTTGAAGTTCATTTACATGATTTTTAAGGCCGTTGGCATCAAAAAATATTATTGAGAGAGATTTATCTGTAAATATGTTGTTGTTCATTATTTTTTGTTCAAGAGACTTGAAATTACATTGGTAAGTAGGACAATTAATGGATTTATTAGGTATTTGAAATCGTCAAGGAAATTTGACATTAATTTGTTTATGTGTGGTGCAGGAATAGAAGTCATACGACTTTGAGTAGGAATTAGAGGTTAAGGTGTAGACGTATTTGTTAAGATGGCTTTTACTGGCGACTATCTTGTACATGGGCATTATTATTATTATTATCATCAGAAAGAAAAGTACTTGGTTTCGGTTTTTTTGTGACGTTGAAGGTCCCTGTAGAAGGAGCAGTCCTTATAATTAGATGGGTGAACATCAGCGCAAAGGACACACTTTGAGGAGCATCACGGAGATTGTGTATTCAGCGATGAGTGATAAGCACCGCAACGTACACAACAAGCCCGGTAACCGCAGTAAGATTTTGTATATCCATAGTCCTGGCAGTTGATATATTGAAAAATAACTTTTGATTTGTAAGGTTCTTTTATTTTTATTTTTGTATAGAGGAGTGGTGTAAGTTTGTAGATTTCATTGGACTTAACGGTAGGTTCCGGATCCACGAAAAATAGGGGTAATGATATTGTTATTTTGTGTAGTACACTAGTAACTTGTCTGACCTCAAATATACGTACTTCAAGTTCAGTTTTAATTAATTCCGTCGACGTGGATGGATGAAGATACGAATGATAATTCGTGTTAGTTTATCCTCTTTTAGTTGGAAAGTGTGGAATTTAGCTTTTTGTTCACGTAGGAAGTGAACTAGCGTTCTATAAGCGCCCGTGTCGGTTTTCATTATTTTAAATCGATCAGTTGATGATTTGCAGTAGAACTGATCTACGCCAATCAACTCGACGAGTTCTGAACACAGGTTAGTAAAGTTGTAGATACCTTTCACAAATATTAGTAGAGGAAGAGAATTTTTGTTTCTAGTGTTGTTAGTTTCCATTGGATTATCGATAGATTCTTTAAGTGTATTTTGTACTGGAAGTGTGGACTCAGGATTATCTTGGGATGGCACATCGATCGATTAATGGAAAAAATAATTTTTTATTATTATTTTTTTGTATGTTCGGTGAATTTGGGTTGAGGAACTAGAGTTGTTTTTCTTATTTTTGTTTTTTCTTTAATTGAGATGTTTGCCAATCATTAAACGTAGAACTTTCCAAATTTGTAAAATCTATTCGTTGGTATTTATTGATTACTGGAATCATCGCCACCACAATCAACAAAACCCGAAATAACCATAAATTATTATTCATCATTATTATATTATTCTTATATATATATTAATATCTGACATGGCCCTAATCGTTATTTTATTTCTTACGTAAAAAAATTTAATCAAATGAATACTATTTAAAAGTATCTATAATTGTATTATAAATGAGAACAATCAACATAATTGAAATCAATTATAAAAAATTCCAGAAAAGTTTGCAGAAAACATTTTTAGACTTGAATTTTTACATACATGGAATGAATTTACAATCTATTTAGCAATAAAATCCAAATAATAAAAAAAATGTTGCATATTTTAATAACTTCCGTAATTATATTTTTCCTTTTAAAATAATTCATCTAAAGGATTTATTTTGGTTTTTTTCTATAATAAAGTTTTAGTCTTATATATTTTTTCTTCGTAAAATTCATTAATGTAGCACATTTTATTGTTTAAAATGCCCTGTAGTTGTTCTACAAATTACTGATGAAATTTCCGTGTTGCTAAAATTGAAATATCTCTGAGGAATTTTACTATATTAAGGGTTTATATTTATGTACGTAATAATGCATGAGAAAATAATTTTATAAATAATTTAATTTATAACTGTATCTAACAATGAGTATTCTAAACATTTGTATTATTTTAATATATAACATACAAAATATATTAATTTATTCTATAGTATTTATATGTATTGTAATATTATTATAAAATTAATATACTTGAATGTATTAACCGATCATATAAATTTACTCATATTCATTTGGTTATAGTAATTGAATTTTATATTCTGTTCTTATTTTGTATTTTAATAAATAATAATCCTCATTTTCATTATATAATTTATTGGTAAGTAAGCTCAAATGTACTTGGTCAAATTTTATGTTGATTAATTATTAGATTAGATAAGTACATACTATTATACTATTTATTATACTGTAATATTACTGAGTATTACTTAATGTAATCATGGTGGTACATGTATTTCAATTTCAGATAGTTAATTCTGAAAAAATAACTGTGAACAGAATAAGTAAAATGTATTTGCATTTCTTTAATTAAATGATTATTTTTATTAATTAGTGATTACCGGGGAAGTAACTATTAAAGCGAGATGTTTTTTGAAATTAATTAATATAATTGTTCGTTATAAATTGTACGCCATTTGATGTTTAAGTTAAAATGAATCAAGCATTTTTTTTTCTAGCGATATAAATTGAAACACATTGAAATTATAATGCTCATATTGAATTAATTATTATGTGTGTTTATTTTTATCAATTTGTTATTAAAACAAGATGTTTATATAGAAAATATATGTTATATATATGTTTTATGTATGTTCTATATACATTTAATGTTTTTGTTCTTTGTAATTTATTTAATCCTATTTTATGTTTTATTATTTTTTTAAGAAAAATAATACCTTAAACAAATGAAATTTAAACATAATTAATATTATACAACTCATAAGTATACTCCTAAAATATTAATGTTTTTGTAGACTGTTGATTGAAAAGTTTTTAAAAGTGATTTAAATTGCATGATTTATAGACATGATATTATATAATTGTGTTAAATATTATTTATTTTAAATACCCTTTTAACCTTTTTTCAGTCCTCTGGGGATCGATAATAATCACCATTGTACAGTTTGAGTTTGTTAAATTTTATTGGAATTGCTTTACATTGAAACTAAAACCAATATTAAAATGAATCTTGATAATTATTATCAGCTGAAATAATGTTTATATTAATAATTTGGATTTAAAATAAGTTTAAAAATTGAAATTTCTCTAGAGTACATTTAGAACATAAAGGATTTTATTTAATTTTTTTTATCTATGTATTATTGTAAAGAAAAATACATAGATATAGATTCTAGACATAAAATCGAGACGAAATGGTGATTTAGGACAAAAGTCGACTCAAAATAGGTGGGAGATAGGCGATGGAGAAAAAGTAATCTATGTATCATTGTAAGAATGAAATATGCTTTTATACTCGTATTGTATATAATGATTTCTATAATAATAGGGAAGTGACGTACTCATTTTAAATATTTCGGTTTATAGAAACTATAAAAATGTATCATTACCTAAAAGATCTTTAACTCAAAATATAATAAATTAGACTTTTTAAACAGTTAAAGTTTAAACTAAATTATTTAAGTAGTTTGAATAATTTGTAACTAGTTTTTAAGTTGAAAAAATATTTTATATCTCACATTTTACGAAATTCGGTGTATACAATTTAGTTGTCTGGAGTCATAAGGAAATTTCTAATCCCAATATAAAAAAATTATTATAAATTAAAGGGTTACGGGGAAAAACAATAATGTTCAATATTCCTAAACTGTATAGTATTGCAATTTTTATGTTGCAGAATTTAAAAACTAAGATATACCTAGAGCATGAAATGATTCAATAAATTCATTTTAGTAAAACAATTGTTATCAAAAAAAAAAAAAAAATTAATAAATAAATTACATTTTTAAAACAATGATAAGATGATATAAATGTCAGATTTTTTTCTTTTTTTGACTATTATCATTTTTCCTCGTAACTCTTCAACTATTGTTTGTTTACTTTCGAAAAATAATAATATTTAATTTCTTTAATTCCAATTTATAAAAGATCATACATTGATCATTATTAAATACACGTATACGTATAATTAATACGTACTCGGTAATAAGTTTCTTCTTTACTTGGTTGATTGAAATATTTGTCGTTTTTCATCACTCTCTATATTTCATCATCTTATCATCATCTTTTCATCATCACTTTTAAATATATAAATTACATTTAAAGCTGGGTTCACTTAAGCTGAGTCCACCTAACGAATGAATGAAATAGATTTGATATAGGTGTAGATATCGGTTATAACGTTTTTCCGTTATTCGAGTCCTTTTCCATATTCTAGTCATTACATTAAAAAAGTTCGGAGTTTTGTTTTAATTTCTTTAATATGGTCTATAAAATTTAGTCAAAGTTAATTTTAACAGTATTTTATGGATTATTTTTATATTTAATCAAAGTTAGTTGTTAAAATTAAGCTTGTTTTCCGATGTTTTTATTTAACTGTTCTCTGATTTTAACGTTGTTTTGTCGGATAGATTCATTGTAAGTATGTTTCTAAATAAAAATGTATTTATTTTTTTTTTTTTGATAAAAAAGAGCTGAATATTAATTGATTTATTCAATCACTTCAAATTATTTTTAAGAAAACTATTATTTCAAAGATAAAAAAAAAAAAAAAAAAGAACCGGATGGGCCTCGCTCTGCTGTACAGTTAGGGGTGGAGTGCACCTCGCTTATAGGATAGGTCATTATTATAATGGATTTGTTAAATTTGAATGCAATGATAGATATCATTGTATACGAATAACGATTCTGAACGGAGTTCATATGTTAGTCTAGAATATAATACAATGTTATTTATAAATATTATATAAGTATATTTTATTTTTAAACGAAAAATTTAGAAAAACCGAAAATTTAAATTGTCTATAAATAAGTCAAAATATGTCAAAATACTTTGAAATTTTAACCATGTATAGAAAACGTCAATATAAAGATTTAATGATAATTTCAAGTTGTTGCGGTTTTTCGTTTTTGAGTTAGGGCATTTTAAAAAACCGATATCATTTGTCAGTCTAGAACATTCTACATTATATTATATTTTACATGTAATTTTATGTCAATATTCGATGTTCAAACGCTTATAAAAAAAATTGTGCCTATGGATTTTAATAATTTTTGAATGACATTAAGAACTACTTCTGTGGAATCTTCGATTAAATTTTCAAGTATTTTGTAGAAGCCAAATTTTTTTATCACCGATTATAAAAATAAAATGTAAAAAAATCGAATATTTTAAATGACTATAAGTGGCTTAAAAATCAATATAATATTTTTAAAAAAATATTGCATAAAAGAAATACCAATCTTAACAGCTGGTAGAAATTTCAAAAATCTGCGACTTATACTTTTTGAATTATAACAAATATTTAAAATCGTCTGAGAATAAATCGCTATTTTATGCAATTTCGTAAATATTTAAATTTCAAACAGTCGTACAATTTTTTCCTCTTAGTCCGGTAGAAATTTTTTTAAAGATTTTTGAAGAGTAGCTCATAGATAACCTAGTGTTAAAATGTTGAACCTTAAGTATGAACAAAAAAATTTTATGAATTTTTATCTACAAAATAACATGCAAATTATCGTGATTTTTTACACATTTTATACAAATTTGAGAATTAAGGGCTTATAAAAAAAAATTGAGTTAACCGATCACCGATATTTTTTTAGTTACGATAAGTTTAACTTATTATAAACCTAGTATAAAATTTTCAAGAGTTTTCGCTCAATCAATTAAATTTTATAGATGTTTAAAAACAAAAATTTAACAAAATCGAAATATAAATTGTCTATAAATAAGTCAAAATATGTCAAAATACTTTGAAACCTTAACCATGTATAGAGAACGTCAATATAAAGATTTGGTGAAAATTTCAAGTTGTTGCGATTTTTCATTTTTGAGTTAGAGCATTTTAAAAAAAACCGATATCTTTGTCAGTCTAGAATATTATACAGTATATTATATTTTACATGTAATTTTTTGTCAATATTCGCTGTTCAAACGCTTATAAAAAAAAATTGTGCCTATGGATTTTAATAATTTTTGAATGACTTTAAGAACTACTTCTGTGAATCTTCTATTAAATTTTCAAGTATTTTGTACGAGCCAAATTTTTTTATCACCGATTATAAAAAAAAAATGTAAAAAAATCGAATATTTTAAATGCCTATAAGTGGCTTAAAAATCAATATAATATTTGAAAAAAATATGACATAAAGGAAATACCAATCTTAACAGCTGGTAGAAATTTCAAAAATCTGCGACTTATACTTTTTGAATTATAAAAAATATTTAAAATCGTTTGAGAATAAATCGCTATTTTATGCAATTTCGTAAATATTTAAATTTCAAACAGTCATATAATTTTTTCCTCTAATTCCGGTAGAAATTTTTTTAAAGATTTTTGAAGAGTAGCTTATACATAACCTCGTGTTAAAATTTTGAACCTAAGTATGAACAGAAAAAATTTTATGAATTTTTAACTACAAAAAAACTTGCAAATTATCGTGATTTTTACATATTTCGTATAAATTGTAACTTTGAGCACTTATAAAAAAAATTGTGACTTACGATTTTAGATTTTTTTTTATCAGTTAAGAAACAACTTATAAGAAACCTTGTATTAAATTTTCAAGATTTTCTAGGCAGCCAAAAAAATTTATCGTTATTTAAAAAAAAAATACTTAAAAATATGAAAATT
This sequence comes from Sipha maydis, assembly GCA_034509805.1. Lineage (NCBI taxonomy): Eukaryota > Metazoa > Arthropoda > Insecta > Hemiptera > Aphididae > Sipha > Sipha maydis. The sequence goes on along the minus strand of JASXSY010000625.1, from coordinate 3,217 downwards.
CAATTGTCTATAAATAGCTCAATAAAAGTCAAAATACTTTAAAATTTAATGGTGTATAGAGAACGCTAATCTAAACATTTGGTGAAAATTTCAAATATTTACATCGATTAGTTTTTGAGTTATAGCAAATAAAAAATTTGAATATTCGAAAACTGGTTTTGCGTAAAAACTCCCGTTTTTCCCAAATTTTTTATGGTTTTTCCCGTCGCATTTAAAAAATATTCGAAATTTTTAACTTTTGACCCCAAAGTACAAATAGATTCACTTTCCTTTCAGAAAAGTTGCTACATAAGGCAATTGAAGCATTTTTACTGCCCCAAAACGTGTCGACAGACACAAAAAAATAAAAAAAACCGGATGGGCCTCGCTCTGCTGTACAGTTAGGGGTGGAGTGCACCTCGCTTATAGGATAGGTCATTATTATAATGGATTTGTTAAATTTGAATGCAATGATAGATATCATTGTATACGAATAACGATTCTGAACGGAGTTCATATGTTAGTCTAGAATATAATACAATGTTATTTATAAATATTATATAAGTATATTTTATTTTTAAACGAAAAATTTAGAAAAACCGAAAATTTAAATTGTCTATAAATAAGTCAAAATATGTCAAAATACTTTGAAATTTTAACCATGTATAGAAAACGTCAATATAAAGATTTAATGATAATTTCAAGTTGTTGCGGTTTTTCGTTTTTGAGTTAGGGCATTTTAAAAAAACCGATATCATTTGTCAGTCTAGAACATTCTACATTATATTATATTTTACATGTAATTTTATGTCAATATTCGATGTTCAAACGCTTATAAAAAAAAATTGTGCCTATGGATTTTAATAATTTTTGAATGACATTAAGAACTACTTCTGTGAATCTTCGATTAAATTTTCAAGTATTTTGTAGAAGCCAAATTTTTTTTATCACCGATTATAAAAATAAAATGTAAAAAAATCGAATATTTTAAATGACTATAAGTGGCTTAAAAATCAATATAATATTTTTAAAAAAATATTGCATAAAAGAAATACCAATCTTAACAGCTGGTAGAAATTTCAAAAATCTGCGACTTATACTTTTTGAATTATAACAAATATTTAAAATCGTCTGAGAATAAATCGCTATTTTATGCAATTTCGTAAATTTTAAATTTCAAACAGTCGTACAATTTTTTCCTCTTAGTCCGGTAGAAATTTTTTTAAAGATTTTTTGAAGAGTAGCTCATAGATAACCTAGTGTTAAAATTTTGAAACCTTAAGTATGAACAAAAAAAAATTTATGAATTTTTATCTACAAAATAACATGCAAATTATCGTGATTTTTACACATTTTATACAAATTTGAGAATTAAGGGCTTATAAAAAAAAATTGAGTTAACCGATCACCGATATTTTTTAGTTACGATAAGTTTAACTTATTATAAACCTAGTATAAAATTTTCAAGAGTTTTCGCTCAATCAATTAAATTTTATAGATGTTTAAAAACAAAAATTTAACAAAAATCGAAATATAAATTGTCTATAAATAAGTCAAAATATGTCAAAATACTTTGAAATCTTAACCATGTATAGAGAACGTCAATATAAAGATTTGGTGAAAATTTCAAGTTGTTGCGGTTTTTCATTTTTGAGTTAGAGCATTTTAAAAAAAACCGATATCTTTGTCAGTCTAGAATATTATACATTATATTATATTTTACATGTAATTTTATGTCAAAATTCGCTGTTCAAACGCTTATAAAAAAAAATTGTGCCTATGGATTTTAATAATTTTGAATGACTTTAAGAACTACTTCTGTGGAATCTTCTATTAAATTTTCAAGTATTTTGTACGAACCAAATTTTTTTTATCACCGATTATAAAAAAAAAATGTAAAAAAATCGAATATTTTAAATGCCTATAAGTGGCTTAAAAATCAATATAATATTTTGAAAAAATATGACATAAAGGAAATACCAATCTTAACAGCTGGTAGAAATTTCAAAAATCTGCGACTTATACTTTTTGAATTATAAAAAATATTTAAAATCGTTTGTGAATAAATCGCTATTTTATGCAATTTCGTAAATATTTAAATTTCAAACAGTCATAAAATTTTTTCCTCTAATTCGGTAGAAATTTTTTTAAAGATTTTTGAAGAGTAGCTTATACATAACCTCGTGTTAAAATTTTGAACCTTAAGTATGAACAGAAAAAATTTTATGAATTTTTAACTACAAAAAAACTTGCAAATTATCGTGATTTTTACATATTTCGTATAAATTGTAACTTTGAGCACTTATAAAAAAAATTGTGACTTACGATTTTAGATTTTTTTTTATCAGTTAAGGAACAACTTATAAGAAACCTTGTATTAAATTTTCAAGATTTTCTAGGCAGCCAAAAAAATTTTATCGTTATTTAAAAAAAAAATACTTAAAAATATTGAAAATTTCAATTGTCTATAAATAGCTTAATAAAAGTCAAAATACTTTGAAAATTTAATGTGTATAGAGAACGCTAATCTAAATATTGGTGAAAATTTCAAGTATTTACATCGATTAGTTGAGTTTATAGCAAAATAAAAAATTTGATTATTCAAAAAGTGGTTTTGCGTAAAAACTCCCGTTTTTCCCAAATTTTTTATGGTTTTTTCCCGTCGCATTTAAAAATATTGGAAATTTTAACTTTTGACCCCCAAAGTACCAAATAGATTCACTTTCCTTTCAGAAAAGTTGCTACATAAGGCAATCGAAGCATTTTTACTGCCCAAAAACGTGTCGACAGACAAAAAAAATTAAAAATTAAAAAAAAAAAATAAAAAAAAAAAAAAAAAATAAAAAAAAAAAAAAAAAACACACATCATTGTAAATCAATACATTCTTCACTCCGTTCAGAATCTAAAAAAAAAAAAAAAAAAACACACATCATTGTAAAATCAATACATTCTTCACTCCGTTCAGAATCTAAAACATTATGTTCTTTTATAATATAATTTTTCTTATACTAAATCAAAATTAAAAATATTTAATATTTATTAGTGAAGACCATTATATTTTAGAATTTTCACGAAACAAATATAACAGTACACAGTGGTTCAGAAATGTTGAAAGCGAGATAAAATTGTAAAAATGTAAAATAATGCATAGTTATTTATTAAATATAATTTTAAAAGTTTAAGTTATTATTTTAACAAATAATTAAAATTTTGTAAAATGTCAATATTTAATTAATG